>UCOM01001256.1:0-45373 GCA_900474385.1 Ormyrus pomaceus
TTTTCTGCTAAATCTACAAAAGATTCTCAAATTATGGTTGTATCAATTACAAGATCTGGTAATCTACAACTTTTTGATTATCAACCAAATGGCACACTGACAAAACCACTAAAACCTAATTTAAATCTTTTGATTGCTGCTGATGAAAGTCAAGAACAAATACAACAAATTCCAATTTTAGCAGCAGAATTGATCGAAGATTCAAAAATCCTGTTGGCCTATGGTTCATTTTCAAGTGTAACCATCGAAAAAGTTATCCCTGACTTTTCTGACAAAGTGCAATTTCTTGTAAGAGCAGATGCAAAAAAATCAAAAGATAAAAAAGAAGAAGTTATTTCAAAAGTAAAGCTTCCAGATGCGGAAGTAGAGGAAAAAGTTAAATATTTAACTCCAGGTATAAATGTGCTTTACAAAGTTAAAAAAATTACACAATTACAAAGATAAAAAAATTGTTTTATTTCAATTTTAATAATTTATGATAATATTTTTATGCAACTTAGGTGTCCTAGAAAAAACAGCAATAGTAGGGACAAAAAGACGTAAAGAAGGTGCAAGTTCGCAAATTACATTTGAGGATAGACTACATAATCTAAGTGTAAATGCAGAAACTTGTACACCAAATAAATCCACGACTACGAAGAAAACTTTGACTGAATTATTGTTACAAGGTTTGCACAGTGGAGATCAGAGTATACTGCAACAAGTTTTTTTTGAAAAAAAGGAGACAGTTATTGATGCGACGGTGGAAAAGCTGCCTATTCAGGCAATATTACCGTTAATAGCAGAACTTACAGCTCTGTTGTGCCAAGGCAAAACTCAGACGTAAGTAATTTACAAACAACAATCATTTATAATCATTACAACATAATATTAATAAATATTCATGTGTATTTTAGATCTGCAATTGCAATTACTTGGTTGCAAAAAGTGATGATGTTCCACGCTGGTTACCTGCTTTCAGTACCTGATATTGAAGCCGTATTGGCGCCTAGCATGGCATATTGTAAGGCTAAAAGCGCTGCTTATCCGGAACAGTCAAAGTTGGCAGGAAGGATGCGTCTTCTTATCGGACAGCATCCACAAGAAGCTGACAAACATGAAAAAGATATCACTAAAGAATGTATGTTAGTTTATCAAGATGAAGGTAAGAAAACATATAAATATGTTTTTTTTAAACATTTAGGTATATTTGAGCATTAATGTATTTTTTGAATTCTAGATTCTTCAGAAGAAGAGTCAGACATAAACAAACTCAGTAGCGAATCAGATAATAATTGGGAAGAAACAACAGTTAATGAATAATTAAGAACTTCACAAAACCTTGTATATATTTTAAAGGAAAGGATAAAGCAAAAGACTAGTCGAATGTTTTTGTAACATAACGGCAGGAAAAGGCCGAGTGACGGCTGAACGACTATAGAACTTTTTTTATTGCGACGAATGTAAATGACAGGTATAAATGATATGTTAAACGATGTAAATAACGCAAAATACCTGTGTTACGCCTGCAATTCTGGGAAATCACCAAAAAAATGTGTGAATGCATGCTCAACGGTCGGTCAGATGCGGCCATAATCCATAATACAGTGAGAAACAAGTGGATTTTTTGTATTTTTTTTTATTAAAAATTATTTATTATAATAGTGACATATTTGTTTGCTGGATCACCAGATTTGTAAGTTTATCGGCTCCCGAAGCAATTACATCGGTAAATAATATTATCTGCATATACTCTCCCGATGGTGGATCGCTGGACAGAATCTAAAATGTTAAAATACTTTGTTCTGGGCTATGAGTGTAAATTCGTCAATATCGCACTGGTAGCGTTCCCTTATTGTTAGTCACCTGCTGTAAATATCTTAAATCTTAATGTATAAAGATGAATTAATCACTTAAAAACTCTAAAATTATTTTCTATAGCCTTTTATCCCACAATTTATATCGATATTGCAATTAATTGTGACGAGGAATAAATTTAGTAATACATGTAGAATCAATTTTGAGATTCAGTAAGTGTGTGCTCGCTTTCAAGGTCCAGAGCGAATTACTTTGGTACTGTCTCCTTCCAAGGTTACTCTCTTGGGTATAATTTAGTGAAGCTTTTTGTTTTATGACTTTTGTCGGCAGTGCCTACGAGTATTAAGCCAGGCCATTTCTGATTATGAAACTTTCAGTGTCCGTGTCACCCCCATTTATGACAAATATTTCCGCGCTATAAAAAGTGAAAAGTACTTGCCATTTTTCTCTTTCTTTGAGTTTTAATAATAATGCAAAAATAAATAAATAAATAAATAAAAGTTTTCCCACTTAATTAATTGAACATTTTAAATTATCATTTTTAATATTTCTCAATTTTTTTCTAAATCGGAGAAAGTGGAAAATTATCAAGAAGTTTATTTTCAAAGTTCTCAACAGAATTTCGATCGATTTAATAATTTTAAGCGTTTCTTTATAAAGTTTTTAGGTCACTGTACAAGACTTAAATCTTATTAAAAAAAAAAAAAAAAAAAATGTCCTTGGCAATCCGCTCGGGCAATTAGCTCATTTGAATAAATTTACCTACACGGAATTTCGGAATAAATAATTTATTATCAAGCGTGCGCACGTTGAGTTAATCTCTATCAAAGTATCTCATTGATATACATTAAAACTTTGTTTTGTTTCTTAAAAACTCGAGCGCAGAAGCATCGGTCGCCTGCATTACCCAATCGGGTACCGATAAACACACTGCTCCATCCAGCCAAAAAGCCATAAACACAGCTCCTTTAGACGCGGCGGGTCCCTCGTCCAAGGACCCCCCAGCTGGCTCTCGATCCGCGCGGCGCAAAGAAAGGGAAAAGCCAGAGGCTCGCGCCATGGTCGCGGTGCCCGCGGTCCTTGGCCTTAGAGCGGCGAAGGTTCCTGAATGGACTGTCGGGGACTGACGTCAGCCGCTGGAAATCGATGGACCGTGCGGCGGCGGCGGCGGCGGCGAATTTTCGTCTCGCGGCGGGCTCGGCGCTTGCGTGCTCCGCGGCCCGGAGAACTCTCGCGGAGGACTGGGAGAGGAGGGCGATTTCGCGCTACCCCCCCAGTGGCGGGCCGCGCCGATCGTCGCAGTCCCCCGGCGCGTCGCGAGCCAAGGAGCGGAGAGCTGGCCAGGAGGCACCCTCGTCCCTCCCCGCGGCCATGAGGCTCGTCGCGGTTAGCTCCTCTCTCCGGCTCCGATTCATTTCCGGACTCATTCCGAGGGCGGCTTGCGCGCTGGCGAGATCATCATCATCCGCGGTGCTCGGCGACGACGGCAGAGGACGATGTCGCTCATCGGTAATCGATAACTAAATAGGATGGAAAATCGGGCCACGAGCCGCGGCAGTCGCGACGCCTGAGGAGCTATTATATATTCATATATATATATACATAGGAGGAAGTGCAAGAGAGGAGAGAGAGAGAGCTGCGAGCCAGTGTTAAATGCCAGGCTGGACCGAGTCTCCGTATATAATGAAATTGCAGCTGCTCGTCATCGAGACCGACTACTGCTGGAGGAAAGCCTTGCTTAGGTGAGAGGACTATTTGCATTTCAAGGAGGCGATCCGCTTATTCTGGCCGCGATATTACAAGCCCGAACAAATTTAGAACGTTACGCTGCCGCGAATGGCCTCCTCCTCCTCCTCCTCCTCCCACTCTGATTCACGCGGATCAATCTGTTTAGGTTCCCGCGTTATTTCGCCGAGCTTAGTTTTTCCCGATCCCGAGAGACCACAATGCCCCTTTCCCTTCGGCTCTTTTCGCCGCTTTATTTTCGGCTGCTTTCGAAAGGCTATGCATATTATCCGCTCGTTCTATATATATATATATATATATAGGCTTATTCGTTCGAAATTCTTTCTCTATAGTCGGGGGAAAAAAAAACTGCATGGCGCCAGATTAAAAAATGCCGCATGAAAAAGGAGCAATATTGGAGGCTTCCAAAAATAAAGAGAGCCAAAGAGTCGCCGCTCGTTCCTGCAATAAATTTGTATATATCTTTGGCGCCGCGCGTCGCTTTTCTTAGACTTAATCAATTCCTCGGCTCCAGTTTATCGGATGTAAAGTGCGCGCCAAGCAATCCATTTGCGATCTCCTCCGCGACTTCCAGAAGAAACGCGCTTCGTTGATTTACGGCTAAAGTCGTTTCAATCTATATTTTTTAATTAAATTCCCTGCGTATCGCAGAGCTTACAAAGTCAAAAAAGTCATTTAATAGTTATATAGTGATTTGTAACAAAAATGATCTGAGCTTGTTCATTTAAAATTATGCAAAAAGGCGTAAATTTCTATATATATTTCACACAACGTCACTGACCAACATAAAATGACTCCATTCCATCCGTTTTGATTAAATCATTTATGTAGCTTCAAGTCAAAGCTTGGCTGTATCTATCTTTTATTCCATTTACTTATTTTATTTACGTGCGTGAATCATACCGCTCTAACTGTAGGGAAGTACCGCGTATAAAAATTTTTATGCACATATTTTCAGCCTGAGAGGTTCCGACATGTTTCAGCAGTAAAAGAAAGTATTGTAATACACCAAATGTGCCTGTACTGTAGCAATTTCAAAATTTGGCACGAGTTTTACATTTGGTAAGGATTTGACAATTTGTCACGAATGCTGGTCAATTTTTCAAATGTTTTGGAAAGGACGAAAGTGGAGCAATTGATCCAATTATTTTAATACATTCGAATAAGAGACTCCGGCTTCTCGAATCTTCTAGTTTTTCCGCTAAATATAACAGAATTCAAGATCTCGTTGTTTCCAGAAAAACGCAAAAAAAATGTTCAACTCGTTTGTTAAATGTACGTTAGAGTAGAAAAATATAAACCGTTTAATTATACAATTTGTTACGTAATATTATTTTTTGTAAAGATTGCAGTAACGCGCAAATTGTTTTTTTTTTGTTTCTTCGGTTAAAGCGAAAAAGGTGACTCATACAATTATCAAGTTTGATTACATCGTGAGTAAAAAAAAGGCGTAGGAGTATAATGCAGGAATTTGAAAATTTAAGTCAACCGTAATTTTAGTTTAAGAATACAGTCTACATATGAAACGCTTTAATTTTAACATTTTATAATATTTTTATATTGAAAAATTTATTGTTTTAAAATAAGTTTTGAATAAAAAAAGTTGTCAAAGCTGCACGTACGCATACTGGTTGTATTTTTATAATGAAAACAAATAAAGAGTATACCACTTACCTGTTTTAATAGGTTTGATACGTTTACGTGACAATTGTGTCAAGGTCATCAGGATACAGCATGAATGTAAAAGAATTTTTATTAAACCTCTTTTAATATCACAGTTACGCGTACATAAAAAAAGTGGAATAATGTTTAAAATAAATTCCTCCACTCCAAAATATCCAACGGATATAATTTGGTAAAAATTGCATTTTTTTTTTCTCGGTAAACTTTTTGAATTCTCGATCTTAGAACGCAGTTTTTCGAGCACTACGTGAACGCACGTCCAGTTACATCAGAGCGGCCTGTGCATTTAAAATTTACTGCCCATTGAAGTAAACGAGTTACGTATCAGCCGCCAAACCGACCGGCAGAAGAATCGATGCGCTTCCGTATATCCTCTCGAGCCGCGGGAGCTGCTTAAAAAGAGCGCGGAAAAGCAGGAAAAGGGCAGACTGCACGCCACACGTGGGAGCCGAGGTTAATCACCCGCGTCGGCGCGCAGCTCCCCGCGGCCGCGTCCTCGCCGCCAGGTATCAACCGCCGAGTCGAAGACCAGAAGAGCGGCGGCGCGCTGCTCCGCTGCTTTTTGGCAATTGTTGCGCGCGGCTCATTATACATAGCGCGCCCTATGTTAGATTGTTTCCGCGAGCGATCGGCTCCTGCGAGTTTGGCTCTGGGTCGCGCGGCGGGGCGGCGAGAGAGGCCCGTATACACATCGAGGCGCAAAACGCGCTTTAGTGCGCGCCAGGCTTCCCGCGAGTCAGCACACACGCCGCTCTCTCTCTCCGTATACATCGCTCTCCGTGCAGAGTCGCGTTAGTCTCGCGCGCGCACGTCTCGCTCCTGTCTGCGACGACGACGACACTCGACGACGACGACGACGGTGTGCCCAGTATAGACAGTAGGCCGCTTTTCCCGCGGCCCGGCAACGCTTTTGTATACACTTGCGAGGATTCGTGCAGCGCGCGCCGCGCGCCGGTTTTCTCCTTTATTTGCAGAGTCTTTAACTCGGCGCAAGGTGAGTCGGTTTTATTTTTAGGTTTTTCCGCGCGCGCACACACACACACACACACATTCGATGTATATACACAAACGCACCCTCGATCTTTTTCTCTTTTCGAAATCGACAGCGGCTCGTATCGCTTTTTCGATTCCGCGCACAGATCCACGAGGCTGTAACGCACACATCTCGCTTGCGGTCGGAACGGCGCGCGACGACGGGCTTTTCCGACAATAATGCTTTTTTCTCGATACTCAGCCGAGGAATTCGCGCGTCAGGCGCGTGTGTCTTTCGAGTCGCGCGGCTGGCTTCGTCGTCTACCTACATTCTGGGGCTTAACGGATACTTTGATCCAGAGCCGCTTTGCATATTTGTTACATGTGCATCGCCGCGACGGGAGGCTCATTAGTTTTGCATGACTCACGAGACTCTTAGGAAATCCGACACCTCGACTAATCGCGTTTCCGTTCGCTTTTAATGAGAAACCGAAGTGAAAAAAATACGATTAAATCATCCTGCGTAAAAAAAGGCTCTGCGTAATGCTTCCAAGCCAGGGATTATGATAAGAAGAAGTTAAAAATATTTCTGTAACGATCGCTCCGGCATTTTTCAGGCGTTGCAGTGTTTTTCTTGCTCGATATGATCTATAAATGATTTTCATCTACTTTCAATGGAAGGCAAATAAGATTAATTGTATTCGCATAGTTTCCTCGAGCGGTTTTAAGGATTTTATGTAAATCCTGTAGAACTTGACGAGTCGAGTGTAAGAACTGCATGAATCCAGATAAGATTTAAGATCTGACTACGACTTTGCTCAATTGACTCGTACACCTTCAATTATCTTATTTCTTTTAAAAAATAATTTTATGAACAAATTATAATCTCTCAATTTTACTTTGAATTTCCCGCCGCAACAAAGTAAACATTAAAAAAGAATTTAATTTAATAGTTGCTGTTCGGAATTCCGATCCTGTCTTTCAATAACAATTTTCTTTTAAAATATCCATCAGTAATGATAGCAGTATGTATTTGCAATTAAATAATCATTTGAAACATTTTTTAAATCAAATGTGATTTTATTAGGTCAAAGATGATGTTATCGAATCAAAGAATCAAAGAATTGATCTAATGACAAATGTGTTCAAAGAATTAAATATGTAATTGCCAATACACGATGACTGATTTCATGGAACGAAATTTTTTTCTCAGTGTATATATTTCAAATTCACTTTTATTAGCGTGCAAAGTTATATTTACTTTTAAGTTTTAGAAAATTCAAGAAGAGTAAAGGAATGATATGATACAGGTTTGAAATGAACCTCTATTAGTTATTTTCACCTGGCTAGGTTAAATAATCTTATCAATTATAATCTTTTGTGGCCACAAATTGAACGTTATAATCTTGGATCATGAATACTACTTTTATTCTAGTTTTATTGACGCTATAGCTTTTAATTGTCGTTAAAAACGAACTATTTAAAAGAGAAAAAAAGAAAATTGCATTATTTATCTTCTAAAAAATTGCTATCGTTAATTCAACTTCGAAACTCGACTTTAGTTTTGAAGAATTAAGGTGCTTTGAATACTTAACAATTTTAAAATATTAAAAATTTTGTGTTGTAACTTTTATTATAAATATTCATGTTTATATTCAATATGAGCGATGGCAGTCGGTTAGAGTCTTAATATTTTATAATGAATAACTTAATAGTTAATATTATTATTACTGTGGTATACGAAATGTAAACTTTTTTTTCAATAATTTATATGGATTTTTAATTAACTCTTTTTAATTTGTGAGAACCGTTTTAAAAACGATCGACGTCTTCGAAAATTACTTATTCATTATTAATATCGTTATCGTAAAAAATTTGCATGAAAAAGTTTCAATCAAATATTTAAACTAAATGTATACTTAAAATCTTTCAAAAATTAAATTTCTTTTTGAGATTCTGCCCAAATTAAATCTAATCTTTACTTTAATAATAATTTTCATTCCTTACAATAAGAGTGCACTATTTTTCTGACAGTGAAAACAGATTCAATAAGCTGTCGCAGGCTAGTACGATAAAAAATGCAATCAATCTAACGGTTCCCTAGACCTAAATATTTACCACCTAATTTATCATCTTTATAACAATGATTTTGAATTACATATTCCCAAATACTAATAAACGTTTGCTTGAAAATTTTTGGGCAAATAAAACATTATATTTTAAAAAAAGGTGCTTCAAAATTTTGAGACTTATAATATTTAAGGACTAAAGAAATTAAAATCCATTTATAAGAAAATTTTCCGTACGAATCGAAGTTTATTCGTACAGATATATATAGTTAAATTAAATTTTACGGAACTCTCTAAAATAAGTGTTTTGATTTGATACGTTCAATGTAGGTCTAAAAAGGCCGTTAGACAAGTCAACGCGCTATTTTGTATCTCTAAAGGTATTAAATAACATAAATATACCGCAATAACGCAGGCGTATATAAAAATCACCGGTTATATTACTATTCTGAGAATTAAATTAAGAGTAACAAAGATTTGAGAGGTAAATTAACAAAGGTGGGATTACGTAAAGTTTACATTATACTTATTAGTAAAATTTATTTTAGTCATTTTCTATTAAATTTAAAATACTAATAGTTTTTTAAAGTAGTATGATTTTTTACATAGTATGTATTTTGTTGCTTCTTATATACAAAATACTATAAGCTTTGATATTTATATACTTGACATTTCTAAAATTACACGCAATTATATTTAGTGGCGTTTAATATTGTTTTAATGCAATATATAGGTAGTTGTACTACTTTAAAAAATGCTCTAAGTATTACTAGGTACATCATAGTAAATCTGTAGAGTCAATTTACTTTTAAAATTGATTTTTAAATTTGTAAATAAAATGAAAGAATTTTAGAAAACCAAACGCAATCTTCTCATTTCAAACATTCCCGTTGAAAATTACGCGGCCTCTACCGACAAATATTCAAAACGAAACAATTCTGTTAATAATAAAACTAACAAATTAATGCGCAAAAGTTCCTTTCGTTTATTTTGCATTGCAAATAATGTCGCAGAAAAGTTATAGCTGAAGTGTAGGTATGTCTTTAGACTTTTGGTATGCTTTTTTAAATGCTCGTCAATACGTATATTTATTACGTGTCTACATAATTATTGACGAAACTGTAGTTTGCTATGATGTACTGTATTGCCCTGGTTGGCAGCCATTTTTCTTTAAATATACTATAAACGTTAATATATATGAAAGTACATGTGTGTTATGTATGTTGTGTGTCAGAATTGTGATGAATGTCGGCAGTCACGTAGAAACAGCATCGGGAAGGTTGCTATAAGAGTTTACGACGCAACATCACAGTCCTCTTCTTGTTCTCTCTTCTGGATCTATCCAATAAGTGTGCACAATAAGACTCGCTTTAAAAAGAAAAAACTAGAATAAGAGTAGTACGGGAGCGCAGGCGCGCACTCTGTTTATCTGTCTCTGTCTGTTTTGGTTCACGTGTACCCAACTTGCACTCGACTCAGCGCTCGATCGTGAAGAGACGTCAGCGCCCCCAATGACAATATACGAGCAGTATAGTACTAGTACTGGTTTCGTTACACAGACGCATTTTACGCGATGATTTTATGATGCATTTGCTGATTTTTCTTTCTTTAAATGACAGTTTTTTCTTTTAATTATTGCTACTGCTTGAATCAGGATTCTTAAATTGGTTCAAAGTGATAATTCCAGTTGCTTATCTCGCAAGGGTACCGCGAAGTCACTTCCGGTTCTTTTAAATTTAGATTCATTTCATTATTTTTAACGAAATTTTTTAAAAACCTTTGGCAAAATTCTTTTTTTTAACTTTTATAACGATCAGAATAAGTTTAATTTAGTTTTATCTGAAAATTGAAATTTTTGTGGCCCATTAAAATGCAGAGCGAACATTGCGAACGTATCTTTTGAAAGCCCGTAAATTTTTTTCATTGCCTCGTCTGGCCTCGTCAGTCTCGAGCTTTGCAAATAGTTTTTTTTTCTGCTTGAAAGATGGTGGGAAGCAGCAAAAACACCTGATCTTTGAAAAGTTTCCGCCATTTAATCATGGGTGCGCGCATGCGCCTCGACTGCCGAGGGCCGTGCAAACTACTGTCACTGCTGGTGTAAGCAACGAAGACAGAGTGCAAGTACTTTGGCTGCCAACACAACAAAAGAAGATTTAGTGAACTCGACGCCGCCGCGCGAGTCGTTAATACGGTTGCTAATAGCTGCTGGTGGCGATAACGAGAAACGAATCAAAGAGGCATAGTCGCGGACGCGAAAAGGAAGAAAAACTCGGGGAGTGCGGAAGCGAGGAGTGACTTTCTGCTCCGCTCGCGCGCACACGTCCTCGAAAAGAGCGAGCAAGCGAGCGAGAGGAAAAAAGCCAGTGTACACAGGAAGTTCGCGCTTGTGAAATGACTCTGCGCCGAATGAAAAGAGCTGCCGGAGCCGAAAGGAAGCACGGAGTAGTACGCGAGTCTCGGAAAAGCAGCGTTCACGTAAAATTTTAAGCCAGCAAAGAATCGACACCGAGACCGAACCTTTTGACCATTCTTCTCACTTGCACCCGCACAGACACACGTACACTTGCCGAAAGCTATTGTAAACAAAAGTTTGGTTAGTTCTTTTTCGCGACTCTATTTTTTCTTACTTTACGTTAATCTATGTCGCGTATACTTACGTCCTAACTTGTCTATACGTATCTATGTGTCTTGCTTTTGCTTAATTCTCGCCTCTCGCTTCTTCGTCTCTCTTGCTCTTTGAGTCATTAGCGCCGTGTATCGGCGCTGCATCTCTGTCTGAGTCTCCGACTGCATCCCCCCTCTTTGATTCGAGCTGCACGTATCATCGTTTTTGTTGTCTAATCGTCAGTGTTCGTGGAATGTTCTTGTATTTACGCCTTGTCGCGAGAGGGGCGGCTCGTCGCGGCGGACGGTCAGCAGGGGGAGAGTAGCCGATGCGTGTGCACGAAAAGGACGGACAGAGAATAAGAGAGAGAATGAAAGAGGAGTGCTCGCGCGAGAATGACTATGACGGTTATGTTGTGCTGCCCAATTACGCAGACTTGCACGCCTTGTAGTAGTGTCAGCAACGGCGGCAACGAATAAAGCGAGAGAGAGAGAGAGGGAGAGAAAGAGCCAAGATTATAAAATATTGCCAGTGGCCAGGCTTCGTGTGTGCGTATATAAGTAAAAATGCATAAATTAAGGCTACCCGTCAAGGTCGAATTGCCTGCTGCACTGACAAGGTATGGGGAAGCCTGTTTATCAGTTCTTTCTACACCTACACACTTAGCCTGATAACGTATTGACGTGTCGGTAGCGACGCACATTACAGTCTTTTCTTCTAGTCATTTAGTTTGCACTTGAGCCTTCTGTTTGCACATAACGCACTTCTTAAGCATTCCATTAAACTTCAAAATTACTGTTATATATTTGGGTTCCTCAAACTTCTCAATTCTGTTTGCTTCTACACCAAATGTCAACCACTTACCGATTGACATTCTCATTTTCTTGCAACAGCTGTGGTCACTTGTTTATTGTAATCTTTGTATGTAAAATCATAGGGCAAAGTCGAATGTCGAACATTGGATAAACATTGTGACTTCCGAGTTAGAAAGATATATGTAAGAGAAAGAAACACCTTTCTTATCAACATTTTACAAGACTGTGATATTGGAGTTCTATGTACCAATTGTGAAATTTCTTCAAACAAACTTTATCAAGAATCAGAAATTTGCCTTGCCCAGTATATTAATATGAGTTTCAAAACATGCCAACGTACAATGTCTTGTTACGACGGTTTATGTCAACAATTATCTTATGCACCACATTAATAGTTAAGTGGTTGACACTCAAACTTTTTACACGGCATGCGGTTGCTTGTCAACCTGTAGCAGGAGAGTAAGTAACGGCATGCAGACCATTCTAGTAGCTTCTTAGATGTCATGCAGTCGTTGCTCCTTATCTTGTGCTTAAAGTATATAGAGCTACAATTTTTCCTTTTTCAATTTATAGATTTATTCTTATCTTAGCGCAATTAAATCTTGCTTTTGAATGTCTAAAAATTTAGAATTATCAGCAACAGGTGTCTTATCTTTATTGATAATAAAGATATTCATAATAACCTCTTACTATGAATAACTTAATAAAATAAAGATTTTACATAGATTTTACATAAATTATATAATTTGAAAATGCTTCTGTTAAATTTTTTTTATTGATATTTTATTTTTTAATTAAATTTTACAAGTTGAAAAGGCATTAATTTAAAATTATATTGTTTCGTGTATATTACCTAGTTGACAATTTTTAAATTGTAATAAACATTTCGAATGGACATTCTATTGCAATTGTGAAGGTCCAATTAATTAAAGAAGTGATGTAAGTCAACTTTACTCATCTTGAATTATCTATGAATCATTGAGTCACGTTTTTTCTCTCTAATGGTTGAATGAAATCAGAGGAATTTCAATGCAGATATGTGGCTCATTTTAGATGATTTTTTTTTAACTATGTATATAAAAGTTATATTTAAAAAATGTAAATACAATAAACAAAAAAAAATTGTACTCGGTTGCTAATGGTTTCAAGAAGCTATCAAGTTTTGTATTTAAAATCATTTTTAATTTAAAAAATATATTTTATTTCTAGAATGGTATTGGACCCCAAAGCTACAAGTCTTCATAGTGATTACGGAAGCTTTGATAAGCCATTAGGTGGAGAAGAAGGACACGAAAGAGATATAGAAGCTGCCGTGGATGGCACGAGTAGTGGAATGGCGCAATCCAGTGATGTTTACCAAAGGCAGCCCTTGCTTCCTGGTGCACCCATCAAGAGTAAAGATAAATGGACTGGAGTTGGAACTAGTTCCGATTACTACGAAGATGAAGAAGATGATAAAATAGATGGTTTAGGTCACATTCGACATCCAGGATTACCAAATGGATCTGGAAGTGGCATTATTAAAATTGACATACCAGCACCACTTAGAGAAGAGCCCAGATTTCCCAAAGAGAAATGGAAAAGTTTTCTTGGTTGGTATTATTTTATTTGTAGAGCATAATAAATTATTTCAAAAATAATATTTCTAATCTTAATTTTAATAATATTGCAGCATTCCTATTTATGGTCGTCAATTTTATACTGACCACTGCTTCCCTTGCTATGGTTCACGAACGTGTACCAGATCGCGCAACGTACGGCCCTCTTCCCGATGTGGTACTTGATAATATTACTGCTCAGGATTGGGCTCTTAACGTGTCTGAAATTCTAATTATGATAATGTCTAACTCTGCTATGGTCTTGATCATTTTCCATAAACATAGGTATTTATATTTAACAACTTATTTATATTTATTTATTTATTCATATTATCTGAAAATAGTCAAGTATTTATTTAAACTTTTTAGATTCATAGTGGTAAGACGAATATTCCTATTAATGGGATTGTTGTACATGATGAGAAGCTTTACAATGTATGTCACCGTTCTTCCGGTGGCCAGTAAAACTTACTATTGTAGTCCCAAGGCTAATAACACAAGTCCCCTTACTGTAACAAAACGAGTACTTCAACTTATTTCTGGTTTTGGATTGTCAATAAATGGCAAGCACACTTATTGTGGGGATTATATTTATAGTGGACATACCGTTGTGCTAGTACTTAGTTACTTGATTATCAAAGAATGTAAGCAAATTGGATTTTTTTTAGGCAGGCTATTTAATTGCTTCTACTAATTTATCATAAATTTTAGATTCGCCAAAAAAGTGTCATCCAATTCACTGGCTTGCTGGAATATCCTCGTTTGTTGGCGTAATTATGGTATTAATTTCCCATGGTCATTATACCGTGGATGTCTTAATAGCATACTACATTACCACCCGACTATGGTACATTTATCACACAATGGCAAATAATGCACAACTAAAAGTAAGCCTTAATAAATTTATAAACATCTTTTGTTACCTTTTTATAACAAGAAAAAATTTAAAATAAAACTTTATTTGCAGCAATATGGGCCAAATAACTTTTTAACTCGTCTTTGGTGGTTTCCTATATTTAAATATTTTGAAAAAAATGTAAGTGGTGCAGTTCCACGACAATACGAGTGGCCTCTGCCTTGGCCTCGAAGATTGCTTGCCAAGCATCCCAATAGAGACAGTTAATATCTGTCTGAGCTTCGTAAAGGAGCCTATATTTCCACGGTGATATTTGATGTACATACTTACTTAGGCTTATGATATGAAGTCTCCTCAGGTGAGAAACCTTCAAAAAATAGGATTCCTCGCCAGTATATGAAGCTAGATCATGAACAAAATTTTCAAGATACTAAACTTCTGTTGGCGCCTGAACGAAAGTCGGAGAATTCCTCAACCCACTGTGCTCGATCAACCGTTGTATCAAACGGTTCTGTTGTTTTATCATTTTGTGACTATTTCCTTGGTTTTGATACGATGTTTACAGTGGTAGAAATAGAGAAAGTCTTACAAAAAATGTATATATCAATTTTCGAAGAGTTGATTAGGTGGAACGTGATACGCCATTAAAAGTTAAAATTAGAAATTTATTGAAAAGTAGTGTCTTCAGCAAGTTGTGCATTGTGATATTTTTTATGTGAAAAAGCTCACTTTCCACTTTTATCAATTCTCGCAGTTCATCTATTGATTCAGAATTCGGCACTTCAATATGACTTATTTTGATAAGTGCAGCTGATTTGCGCAAGATTTATTCAGTGAAAAGCTGATCTATTAGGTCAGCTTTGTACTGTACGTACATTTATTATGTAGTATTTTACAAAAAAAAATTCAATGATAAGTAAATAAAAATGTCTAATTGGTTACATGTTTAGTAGATTCTGCGATTTCATGGGACCAATCACATTTGGTCGCAGACTCTATAACCCTTACATTATTAAAAGAAAATATTGTTATATTATTTGAATTCTTTGAAATTAAACTATAAGGAAATTATTTATTTTTTCGTTTTGATATAAACCATTTTAATATACATGCTTGTAATACTACAAAATGTTGCGCAAATTCAATCCTACGACTGAGAATATTCAAATACTTCAAGGTTCCTCAAGGCGAAACTTATTTAAAACATTGATTTTAAACAAATTCTTTTAACTTAAAGAGTTGAATTTTACATGTCTTTTTAAGGATTCTGAAATATAGTGATTAGAATAGCAAGGTAGATGGTTGATTGCCATTTTTATAAGACTTCATTTTTTAGATAAGTTTCTCCTTGAGTATCAATTTATGTAGAAGTCACATAATAACAATAAAAGTGTTCTCGCTTTTTTAAAATTACAATCTGTTCTATATACAAGAAAATTAGACTAGAGTTAAAGTGCAAATATAAAGATTTCTTTGATACGAATCTCAATGAAGAACGTTTATTGGCTCTTCAATTTTAATTTAAAAAACCTTTAAGCACAGAATGCTATTTTATGAAGTGTTGCGACTACTTGTACAAATTCTACCTACAATTTTAATTTAAACATTGTCGATGTAAAAAAAATCTAACTGCTCTTGCCTTTAATTAGCAACGATTGGGAATTACAGAAAGTAAGAGTTGAAGAATAAAGCGTTTATAACACTGAACAACAAGTATCGTTTGATAAAGCTGGAAATTGAAGTTGAATGGGGAGTATTGACTTTAATCTCTCGATTAATATTTCCCGCAATAATCGACAAATTTATTTCTCCAAGCTGAAACATAATTCAGATTAATAAACTTACATTTCTTGTTTTATTGATATTGACGTCGCGCGAAGTCTCGAAGTTGGCCTGTCTACACGTGTACTTTGTGAGAAAAGTGTAATATTTTTCGGTACATCGATACAATGATTAATGTTAAAAATGCTCGGCAGGACACTTGCAATATTAAATCAAGAAAGGAAGAAAGTGAAGTGACTAGTTAAGTAGTTGAATAGTTATATGGTTGAAATACAGTTAGACTTTAAGTGAATGTTATGTAAAGACTGTGAAAATTTGCGATATATGCAAATATAAAGCTAATTTAAAATTATTTAATAACGTAATTTGCTACATGCAATTACGTGAATTACCTATATTCACAAAATATATTTATACATGTTGCACACGTTGACATTTCTTCCAATAATGGGAAGAGCTTTATTGCTGTACAACAGCAATCAGCACTTTTAATTATTCTTGTGACTGAATTACTTTCTCATAAAAAAGCAAGTATAAGTTAGCATTAATTTAAGTAGGTTGGCATTGATTAAGTAAGAATTAATTGAAACTTTATATTATAACACACTTTAGCATTAATAAAAGATTTTGAAAGTCTTTGCATAAATTGTGATTTATGTAAATTAGTTAAAAACGATTGTGATCGAAAGATTTAAAATGTAATTTAGTCACAAACCTTTTTATAAGTGTGCGCAGCTGCTGTTTATTATAAAAAAAAGTGCAAAATTGTAAAAGTTCATAAAATAGCTAGAACGCGCGTGGCCGCGTTTATGTGCATACAAACCTATATTTTTTGTGTAGATATTTTTCGGTAACTTGTTATAAAGATGATCAAGCGAGCAACTAGTTAGAAAATCGCGTAATTTTTGTAAATAAAGCGGGTTAAGAGGGCTTAATGTAAAAGTACATATAGATCTGCAAAAACGAATCAAAATTTTGTTATAATTATATTTTTCATTGTATGTCGAAACCCGATATGTCCAATGATAAAGCTTTTGTTGCCTGTACAATATATGATAATTGTAAATATGATGACTGTATGCTAACTATCAGTGTTAATGCAATTTAGATTTTTTATTTTTACTACTTTAATTTTATTAGTGGCGATATCTTTGTAAACAAACTTGATGGGAGCCGAGTAATTTTGATTTTTAGCTAACGTATCTTTATATCCATTTAAGTGTTTACTAAGAAACAAAAGTGTTAAAGCTTTAAAAATCTATTGATGTAAATGAATTTTTAATATTGTATACAAATAGTTTTTGTTTATTGTTGGTCTAAAATTACAAAATCTATTAGACGTAAGTGTATAAAAGAAGACTTACAAATAGAAACGTAAATCATTCGTACGTTGCATCTGCCACTTGTAAGTTCAAATTTACAGCCATATTTGAATAATAATAAAGAAAAAAAATAAATAAATTTCTTGTAAAAATTTCTTGTGCTATTATTATTAACACTCGGCTTTCTAGAATCTATCTATTATATTTTGAAAATTGGAGAATACAGATAAAAACGTTAGTAGTGTAACAGCAACAAAATAAATAACAATACCTTACTACCTTACTTTATACTTCTATGTATAATAAATTTATATTTATAATATTTATTTTTTTCATAAGCTCAACGGGAATATACAGATATATTATATAAATATATAGTTTATACTTTGAGGAGGAATATTGTGTTTAAAATAAGGTGATTTCTAGACAATTTTCGCCAATCTCTCTTGAAAACGTGAAATTTGATGTTATAGTCCGTGCTGAAAAACTGTCAAATGCTCAAAAAGCAACAAATTTTGTCATAGTTAAAGCGCTGTTTTTCGATGTTATATTCATACCAGCATTCAATCCATTCTAAATACATATACATTCTTAATACCGTATTTATAATCTTGCGACTAAGCTCAAAAAAACAACGTCGAGTTATCGGAGAACGATAATAAAAATTATAGCTGACTTGAACGAACTGATAATTTCAATACGTCTTAATCAAATTTTTTAATTTTTTAAAGTAAGCAATTTTGAAAAGATTTATTTAAAAATCGTTTTCCGAAACTACTTCTTATTTAGAAAATGTTCAAAAGCATGCCAAGCAATTATATAATAAAAATTGCAATTATAGGCAACAAGTTTATAAAAATTATTCTCAATGTGATTGATATGCACTATGCATACCTTAATCTTCAAAGTCTCACATAGTATCTGGAAAGTTTGTTGTATGCGTTAATTACTTACTCTATTTTTATTCTAACATGAGAGTCTTTACGCGGTTTTCAATCTAAAGGAAAAATGTGTCTCAAATGCTTCAATGTTATAGTTATGTTGGAAAATAAATTACTAAATTATCAAGCTTCATGTTGCTTTAGAGCCAAATTTTGTACGGTAGAAGTCGAAAAGCTGATAATAACTCGTAAATCTTTCATTTTTTGTATTAGTGGTGTGATAAATTTATGAAATGGTGTATATTGCTTTATACTCTGTAGCTTACAAATGTTTATTATACGAAAGAGCTCGAATAAGAGAAAGAGTGGCGAGAATGAAAATTTGCGATTGTATGGTATGACGAGAATAGAAAGAGAATGAAAGAAAAATGACATGGAGTGTAATATATTTTACGTGCAATGTATTATAAAAAGGTAATCAATTGCTTAATGTTCTCTTCGTTTTAATAAAATTAAAGATGTATGTGGTTATTAATGGATGAGTACGCGGTTAAAAAATTTGAAAGATGTATGTTACCTAAGCACCTCATAAATGCTGCGGTGAATCTGTTTGAGAAAATAAAAGCGTTATACTTTCACATGAAATTTATTCTTTTTGCTTCTTTTTATCCAATTTCCTCACTTTGCTTGACTCCGCGTAAGCAAAACTAAAATTTTGTCATTTGAAATTATCTTTCTTTAATAATTAAAGTAACAAAATATTTTTAAACAAAGTACTTTGCCAAAAATTGATATAGCAATAATAATAAATGATAATAACGTATATACATATATACGGTTGCATAAAAAACTGCCATGACTCGTAAACAATTTCACAGCACAAGTTTCAAGTAGAAAATTTATCTAACCAAAATGTCAGTTTAGGTCTCCTTATTAGCAATGTAAATTCTCAGTTATCTCCCAACTAGTGCTATTCAGCACTAAATAAATTTAAAGTCAACCAAATTCAAAGAAAAAGTGTAAACAATAAAATGCAGCATTAAGAAGCTAAGACAGGAAAAAGAAAAAAAAAATGGAAAACAAAGAGTAAGTAGAGCGATCCGTGCCCGTAACCGATCGATAACTCAAAATAATTGGCAATGCAGCGAGGCAGAAGGACAGGGAGAAGACGCCGGGGAGAAGGTGGACAAGCCGAAGAAACCGCCTACGAAGTGGCACAAGTACCAGCTGCTCACTCCGAGCCTCGCGATCCTGCGCGGCACGCGCTCCATCTGGGACAAGCGCTTCAAGATCCTGAGTCGCGGCCGGCAGGCGACCGCCGCCTCCACCGTCGCCATCGTCATGGCCCATCTGTTCGAGCTGCGCGACTGGACGCCGGTGCTGATCGACCGGTCCCTCGAGTACGGCGACCGGCTCTTCCGCGTGAGCCAGTCGCGCAACCGCATCGGCGACGACGAGTACATGACGACGAACCTCCTCGAGCCCGAGTTCTTCGTCGGCGACAACAAGTGCAAGGTCTGCATCGAGCCCGGCACCATCTTCGGCAACGTCCAGACCGAGGCGGTCGGCGCCCCCAAGCTCGCCGACGGGCTTAGCAAGTTCCTCGACGCCTGCAACTACGGAGTTCTCACGACTCAAGGTGACTCGGCTTTTCGCGCTCTCCTCGAGAGGGGGTAACGCCCATTTTTTTTCGATACGTAGCCATGTCCGTCGGCATCTGGTTCAACCAGACTCACGGCTACTTCCTCTTCGACCCCTCGCCGAGCAACGAGAAGGGAAAGAGGGACCAGGCGACGGGCGTCGCCTTCCTCGCCCGATCCACCGACAAGGAGGGCGTCCTCGATCTCTTCATGCAGAACATAAACTGCAAGTGCGACACTCGCTACTGCATCGACAAGATCAACCTGATCAAGGTGAAGCCGATCGGCCGCGGCAAGTACACGAGCTCCTGCGGCAGCGCCCCCGAGATCGTCGTCGACAAGAAGGTCCTGCAGACGATCAACCCGGTCGACCTCGAGGAGGCCAAGACCGACTGCACGAAGGGCGTCCCCAAGGCGGACAAGATGGTCTGCCCGCCGCCGAAGCCCGCCGACGAGGAGCCCATCCACAAGATACCCCTGACCATCGAGATCACCAACTGCGCGATCGAGGCGCGCTTCGCCTCGGTGCCGCTGGTCGACCAGCACCTCCAGGACGAGAGGTACAGCTACGACGACGTAAAGGTGAACGTGCCGGCGACCCTGAGGCCGATGCTCAACGACCCCAACCTGGCGATCCTGCACGGCTGGACGCACGAGAGGAGCGCCGAGTACAAGTCCGCCGGGCAGGCCAGCGACATCAGCTGCGTCCTGGCCATCGGATTCAAGCTCGTTCACCCGGTGAGGAGCTGGCTGAGGGAGACCATCGATCAGATACTCAAGATGGCCGACACCACCTTCGAGGAGTTTCGGCTGCTCAAGCCCGCCATCAAGACCATCACCGCCGCCGATTTGGACGAATACAGATTCAAGGTGTGCTTCGGCTCGTTTGTTTTCAGCTCGGGGAGAAATCTGAAACTCGGTGTTTTTTGTTTTTGTTTTTTAAGCTGGACGCTCGTAAATTGATCGTCAGCGCCGAGTTGCTGACGGTCGTCGGCACCATCCTCTCGAAAAATCCAAGCGTGCTCAGCCTGAAGCAGGGTATGGACGAATTCTTCATAAGGAACGACGAGGGAGTCTTGGAGACTTCGGGCATGGCGATAGCCATCTGGACGCAGGACGACTACTTTTACATGTTCGACCCGAAAGCCTGCGACATAAACGGTCGGCACATACCTCTCGAGAGCAAAGGTAATTAAGCGAAAGGTGTAAACTTTGAAAGCTCCCTGCAATTCTGAACCGTTCCCTTTTGTCGGGTCACAGACGCGAAGAAGAACAAGAACGAGAAGAAGCCGATGGGCAAGAGCTGCATCATACGCTTCCCCGAGATGAACGCCCTGTACAGCCACTTCTTCGGCAATCTCGACCAGACGAACTCCGGCGACCTGTACACGATTCGCCGGGTGAACGTGGACGACGACCTGCCCGGGATGCGCAACTGGAACGAATTCAAGCCGGCGGCGAGGGGCAAGAGCTGGTTCCTGCAGGGCGTCATACACGGCTTCCACGAGAGCCTGCCGAACTACAGCCGCGGCAACCAGGGCATCGCGCTCTACATCAGTCCCGCGGTCAACGTCGAACTGGTGCCCATGGAGAGCTGGACGCCGAACGAGCTCAACCAGGCGATTCGGGAGGGGGACGCTTATTACAATTGGTGCATTCCGGAAAATCCGCAAGAGGCACTTGCTGCGATATTTTTCTCGAGCCTCTTCTCCTTTCCCGTTGTTTTGACCTTTTCTACCTTTTTTTCCTACAGCAGGAGGAGAATAAGGACGACGGAAGTTCCGGTGCTCCGGACAAAGTTTTGACGATAAGAAAATTGAAAAAGTTCATGTACTTCAAGAGTCGCAAAGCCATGATCGAGGTGAAGAGCGACGTAATCCTCGGAGATTTAGCGCCACCCACGACTGCAGGCGTGCTGGATCTGAAGTCGGCGATATCCAAGTTTTTCGAGACCGGACGATACGGCATAATACAATACGAGGAGCAGTTTTTCGCCATTTGGAAGTGCGAGGAGGTGCTGAGGGACCAGAGCAAGGAAGTGACTTATTACCTGTACAACGACAGGCCGTCCGACGCTTATTTCAGATTGGTCCTGTCGGACATAAAGAAGAAGGAAGGCAACGGCGTCGTTCTCTTGAGATTTGCGGAAGTCGACGAAATTTCGGAGATCATAAAGAACACGTGGACCCTAGACCCGGAGGACGACTTAAAACCAACTGCCTTTTACATCCACGAGGTGATGGTGAGCAGTATATCCCAGCCCATGGCGAAGGAGGACATTATCGCGGACAAACAGATCCCTCTGAAGCCCGAGTTGCGAAATTACACGGCCAAGGGCGACAACGCGGCTGTCCTGATGGGCCACTTCAGTCAGGGCGACGAGACGATTTTCAAAAAGATAACCCGAGACTGCCAGCAGTCGGCGAACGCCCTGGTCACCCTGGGCATGACCAAGATCTACGATCCGTTCCTCTGGACGTCGACGATCGTCGACGAGATTCTGAAAATGGGCGACAGACTGACCCTCGACAATCTCTACAATCTCGGCGGCTTCGACGAGGAGGAGGCGACCTCCGCCAGGGAGTTCCTCTACCCTCACGAATTCGACCGCGATTTCCGTCTGGGAATCAACGAGCTCTCCATCGACGTCGACGAGGAAACGATCACGGCCAAAATGCCGGAGCTCCTGACCAGTTTGCAGGAGTTCTTTAAAGCGGGAAAGTCCTGCATTTTTAGAAGCCGCAAGGTGGGCAAACGATCGGAGCTTTTTCCTTGACTTTTGTCGAAAACCTTGATTTTCAGGTAATTCTGGCCATGTGGAAGGAGGATCCAGTTTACTTCTCCATGGATCCGAAGGGCAAGGAGGCTGGCGTCGCGGCCGTCTACTGGTTTATGAATCTCGAGTCGCTCGCCGACTTCTTGGCCGGATTCGTGGAGAATCCCGAGGCCGACTTCATTATCGACAGCGTCACGATAGACAACAAATACTCGGAGAAGCAGAAGCCGGAGGAGGAACCTCTCATAACCGAGACGACTTGGTACGATTTCAACAAAGTTACCGAGGGAGTCTGGAAGCTGGACAGCGCGGCTTACCTCAAAATGAAAGAGGAGGAGGCGCAGAAGGGACCCCCCATGAAATTCAAAAGTGGAGACAGCAAGTCGAAAGCGGACGCCAGCAAAGGCGAAGACGCCGAAGCCAAGGAGGAGGATAAACCTCCCAAACCCAACGAGACGGCTGCCATCTGCATAATGGCCGTTGTCTTTTCGAGGGTAACGATTAAAAAACCCGCGACCACGCGATTGACTTTTCCATTGAGAATCTCTGCCTTTTAGGTCTACGAGCCGCGTCACCTGAACAGCCAGGTTTTGGACGAAATCACCAACACCGGACTGAAATTGCACGAGCGGAGCGCCGCTCGTCTGGGGCCGGACGTCATTTCCCTGCGTCCCAGCGAAGTGATCACCGAATTCTTCCTCGCCAACCGTCGGATCAATTTGAGGCTGCAGGATTGCGTGCAGGCCGGGACGCTCGTCGGCGAGACCCCGAGGATTCAGAACATGACCAACGGCGTCACCAAGTTCTTCGAAAGCTGCACTTCCGGATGCCTGACCCTCTCCGGAACTGCGAACGTGGGCATCTGGAGGTACGACGAGGACTACTACTTTTTCGAGCCGAAAATCTGCCTGCTGAGAATGGAGAGCATCGGCTCGTTGATAGAGCACCTGATAACCTACGCGGACACGCACGAGGACTTTGAGATCACGCGAGTCAGCGTACTCGATTGGAACAAGCTGCCGCCGTGGAAGTTCGACCCGAGTCCAGCGGTTAGACCGTCCAATCTGCCGCCGATCAACGCCTACTCCAGATTGTCAGGTATACAATATTCTGCTCGCAACGTACAAACGGAAAACTCGTCTTCTCAACGTGACTTTGCGCGCGTTCTTTTGTAGGACAAGCCAGGGCGATTTTGCGAGGATTCACTCACCAGGCATCGGACGTATTTGCCGAAAATATTCGCGGCCAGCAGACGGCGGCCAATTGCATAATCGCCGTTGCGATGTCCGTTATTAAGAGTCCCATAACTTGGTCGCGCAAGACTCTCGATGAGATCCTCGCCTACGGCATTCAACTTCACCGCGAAACTTTGAAGACGACCACTAAGCTGACCAAGCTGCAGCCACCGGAGATCGTCAGAATCTTCCACATTGGGGTGAACGTACTGGCGGCCGATATCGAAGCGGGAGTCGTCACGGGTTATTTTTTCGCCAATTTTATATATTTCACCGTTTCCGAGCGAGCGATCTAAAAACTATAGTCGTTTGCATTATTAGGACTCGTTCAAAATCCTCCTCCGCCTCCGGAAGAGAAAGGAAGAAAGAGCAAACCGAGCAAAGGAAGAAAATCGTCGGAGGGTAAAAAGAAGTCGAAACGCGTTCCGCCGCCGCCGCCGCCTCCCATTCTGTTGGAACAGGGCCTCGATCAGTTTTTCGAGAATTACAGTGCCGGGGTTCTAGTCGTAGGCCGTTACATGGTCGCGATCTGGAAAGATTCCGGTGTATTTTTCATCTACGATCCGCAAGCGAGAAACGACGAAGGTTCGGAAAAACCGTCCATTCCGTTATTCTCTCGTCAGAGTAATCAGAAACGTTTTTATCGCAGGATTCAAAACGGACAACGCGACGGAAGCTGCGTCGTGCGTGCTTTGGTTCGCGTGCAAGGAGCCCTTTTTCCAGCTGATCATGAACAACATTGCCGAGGAAGACGCGTACTCCAAGTTCGACATCCACAGAGTCGTCATAAGAACCATTCAGATCGAACCTCTACCTTCTCCAGCTGGATACAAAGCAGTCAACGAGAACACAGTGTGAGTGAATTTAAGCGATAGATAATAGCGTAGATTAATTCATAGAAAAGATCGATCAAGCGACGCAATAATTTACAACGACAACAGGAGCGGGCCAAAAGACACGTTCTGCCCGAGCCCGCCGATCATCCCCACGGACCCGAGGGTCAAGTGCGACAAGCTGGACGTCGATCTCGAGTCCTCCTTCGAGCGAATCGACGACGAGCTGAGCATCATCCTCGGTCGAACTCACATGGGCGCGCGCAGCTTCCCGCTGGAGAATCGCGGCTGCCAGAGCAGCGCGATCGCCGCGGTGGCGATCGTTGTCGCGGCCCTCCACGCCCCGTCCACCTGGACGGCCTGCCTCGTCGACGCCATACTCAAGTACGGCGACATCTATCACGCCGAGTGCGCGCGTCTCGCCTGTCCGGGCACGCGTAATCTCTCGCCCAGCGAGCTGCTCGAGGTGCTCGTCGTCGGCGACGTTCGAGCCACGATTCGATTGCGCAGGAACGTCACCGCCGGGATCACTCTCGACTACGACCTGGCGAACTCGCTGAAATTGTTCTTCAAGACGAACGTCTTTGGGATTTTGCACACGTCCAACTACGCGATCGCCGTCATGGAGCATTGGAGTAAATATTACTTTTTGGACCCGTCCGAGAAGAATCGCTTCAAGAAGGGGTTCGAGGGCGCGGCCTGTCTGATAAAGTGTGAAAATTTATATAAGCTCGCGAAAATTGTGGTCCAAATATGTGCGTTTAAGGAGCCGACGGTATATACTTTGAGTGGCGTCGAAGTCTTAGATCTCCACTTCTTCACCAGATGACTCGTTCTGTTCTTGTTTGGGAAAAAAAATTTTGTAAATATCGTGTAACGCAAATAAATTAAATACATTTAAGAAAAATATATTGTTGAAAGTTGGAGAGGAGGGAAGGTTAATTTCGTAATGAATACGATGAACTAGCAACAACGTTCTCAAATTGCTAATTTTATTTATAGTTTTATGACACAAATCACTTTTAGCATCTACATGAGTAGGAGTACAAGCTACACGAGAATGAATTTGATACAGATCACTTATTAGCGTAAATACAATGTCTCAATTACATGCTATGAACTAGATACTTAGAAAACACTGTACAACGCAACCGAACTGTCGGGCATACTTTACATATAATACAAGCGCGCCCAAAAGCGAGACAAACTCATTCGATCAGTCGTTCGTTTTAGGGCGCGCGCTTTTAATTCTTCTTCGCCTTTTCCCACTGGCTATGCAAGGCTTTCGATTCTCTTTTTTCTATTTATTTTCTTTCTCCCTCTATATTTTTAATCGCATATTTCAAATTCGCAATTCGTAATTCGGTCAAATTACAAAGTTATACTTTACGAGAGGAAAGGCGAGCGCATCGTCGCTTCCACTTTCTCTCATTATAAAAACGTACATCTCGTATCGGCCGAGAAAACAACAAAAAATCTTTTCCTCCTCGAGCTAGTCGAATAGGCCACCACGCAGTTGGCACGCGCACGGAATCACTACTCTCCGCTCTAGGCGGCAAGCTCATATACACACAGACATACATTATATTGGTACATTTTTCGTAATTATGTTTCTCTTGCCGCTTTTTTATTTGCCATTCTCTATCCTTCCCTAAATCTTTTTCCTCGTATCTCTCCTTTATTTTCTTTGTTTGTCCTTTTTCTTCGCCTCGAGGAGATACACCGCCCTATGAGAATATTCAAAAACACTTTTAATGCTTTCAAAAAAATTACTCTTTTGTTTACAATTACTTTTAATTACGTATATAGAAGTTACGTACAAAGATTTCCCATTTTCAAAGCTCGTGTACCTCCCTTACGAAGATTAAATCTGTACGCATTTGTTTCTTCAGTCTCGAGTCTAAAGTTCGATGTCGCAGCGGTGAATGTATTGTTGAAAAAGAGTAAGAACCTGCGGATTTCATGACGTCCTTGTATACATGTTAAATGCTGAATAATGGAAAAGAATGGAAGACTATGCAATCGCCGTACTTTTATTTAACTGTGTGTACAGTGACGATTGTCAATAAAATTCTTGGATGCACGCCCTTTGTTCCGCAAGCTGTTTCTCTTTTCGGTTTTTATAATTTTATTTATTGATTCGGGTATCACACTTTCATAGCCCTGTGAATGTCGAAATTAAATTCGCAATTCGCGCACAATGTCACTAAGAAATCACTTTAACTTACATAATTTCTCTGTCAACCTTTAATCGGTGAGTAGATTCCAGCATGAAACGAAATTTAACTATTAAAATTAAAATGCAATATCAATGAGTTTCAGGGGCCCTTTGAATATAAAAAGAAGATTTTTAAGAAGGCATCTGAAAACACTTGATATAGCTAGTAAAATTTAGTATCGAGTCTTCGCATTCACAAAAGAAGCTAAAAAGAATGAACGAGAACGAGAAAAAGTAATAAGGGGAGAGGATAAGTAACAATGTTGAATAATATTAACAAAATTAAACTTTTTTAAGGCCTTTCTTAAAAATTTTTTATAAAAATTTCTTAATCCTTTAAAATCTTTACATGGAAGCAATTTTCTTCCACATTCTGTGCATAAAAGTCTTATTTCTTGGCTATATATATTTAGTACAAATAAAAACTTTGTTTATGTATATTTTTTCGTTAAATAAAAAGTAATAAAAAACTATAAAACGATAGATAATTCACTAAAACGTAAAACACAACTAAGACTTTAACGCCTTAAAACAGTTCAAGCATACAATTTTTTTAATGTTACACACTTAATGCAGACAGAGTGACGGCAATGTAAAAAAAAATTATTGGTATTGTTGGCATGATGTCATTATGGCACGTTTAGTTTACTATTCAATGACGGGTTACAGCATTTTATGTGTTTTTCTCTAAATAGACATTATATTCAGTCAAGAAAGTTACTTTCCCAACACTATACACATTCAAGATTTACTCCCCTTTTTCGACCCGTCTAGCATGTACAGCATTTATCATCGTCGCCAGTCCTCCATTGCACTTTCCCATTTTCACAATAAATGCATCTTAAACGTATTTATTATATACAATTAGCTGCATTCTAATGAACCTTCGTACATGCCTTCTATTGCGTGTTTTTGGTTGGTGAAATGGTAAAATAGAACTGAAAATTTCCCCAGAAAAGCACACACACAAAATTGCACCGAAAGCTCGTAGCGGTAATTATAAAATTTTTCTTTTCGCAATAAGAGCTTGATTTGCACTCTGGTCGTGCATATATCATAGATTTTTCTCTTTTGTAAAAAAAAGGAACAAAAACGCAATAACTGGAAAGTCGAATTTCGCACCAAAAATTTATAAAAAATCGTACTAATAAGAATTGCACCGATGCAACAAACGTAACCAGAACGAGCACGCTAATACGTTTACAAAGCAAATAAAAAGGTGTAAAAAGTCTTTTCTCATTTGATCCTTCAGCGCCATGGTATATTTAACAGTCGCAAACATATCAACTCTGCGAGCATCTTGCAATATTGTTCGTTCGGTTAAACATGAATTAATCGCTTGACAGACGCAACGTACGCGAATCTAAACCGGGAATGTGAAAGAAAGTGATGCGGCAGAGGGAAGAGGAGGATGGTACTGAAATCCTTTTGGCCGGTTTGTGCGCGTGCGAGCGAAAAATAAAGGAATAAAAATGAATAAAAATTGCAAATTTAAAAGAATTCTTAAAAAACTACTTTAGACTAAAAAAGTATTAAATGATCTAATAAAAAATTTAAGTCGCTAGAATTTAGCATCTCTAGACAATAATAATGGAAGACTTAAAAGCAAGCTAGGTTAAAAAAAAAAAGAAAAAAAAGCGCTCAGCTTGCGCGGACGAGTGAGGCGGGACGAGGGAAGGACGCTGCTGCACATAGACTTTGAAAAAAAATAACAAAGGAATCGGTAGTGAAATGAATGGGCAGTAGTATGAGGAGTAATAATAATAAACGACGGCTATCGCGTAATCCTTGAGCTAACGTCTGCTGTCCGCTATCTAGACTCCTAATAGAATATAGTACCTGGCACAGGAACATGACTTGGTCAGTCATTGGCATCACAACGTAAGAAGGACAACTCGGGTCCTGAGTATTTGTGCGTCGCGTCGCGGCGGTCGGTGCAGGCTGGCCGGCGCGACCTGCGAGCTGCAGCCGGGGCTACGTGACGCTAATCGCGGGATTGGAGGGCTGGGGGCCCGGCTCCGTCTTGATGCACTGGCCCGTCAGCTGGTTCACGCTCAGCGGATTGTTGATGTCGTGGGGATTCGTCCCTACGGGGTTGCGGTGCGGCGTGGCCGGCTGCTGCTGATGCGGCTGCTGCTGGGGCTGCTGGGGCTGCTGCTGCTGCTGGGGCGGCTGGTGGCCGCTGGCGCTGCTGGGCCCGACGACCACGGGCGGCGTCAGCGGACAGGGGCTGGCCAGGCTCGAGGGCGAGGGCAGCACCAGCGACGGGCTCGCCAGACTAGATAGGCCCGAGAGGCCGCCGGGGCTGCTGAGCGACTCGTCGTCCTCGGGCGTGCCCGCCTCGCCCACGCTGCCCAGGTTGTCCTCCGAATGCTCGTCCTCGGCCTCGCCGTCGCCGTCGCCGTCGCCGTCTCCTCCCTCCCCCATGTACCTGATACATTTCTTCTTACGCCTGCAAAGGAGCGAGAAGGAGATTAGTGACCGAACCCGCCGGCGAACTGCACCTAGACAGTATACAGCTCCGCAGCACAGTTAATTCGTTTAAACAAAATAAATCTAGTGTACACATGTATACACGACCATATCTCTCTGTATATGCATGCGTGCACCTACGCTGGAACTCAGGGGCGCAACTAAGGGATACGGGCGTCTGATATTCGCATGCTTACGTCTCTCCTTTGTCAACAAAATCAAATCAAATCACTCGCTGCAAAAAATGCCATGCTCAAAACAGAGAACGAAAAGAGGGCTAGAGTCTGTGTGTTAGGCGGACAAGCGTTATTCAGTGAGTAGGAAAGATCGACCGTGTCGCACACACTTGGCGCAGCAAGAACATTCTGATGTGCGAGCCGCGTAGATAGAACCGTACATCTAACAAACAACGTAAACAACATCAACAACATCAACAACAACAGCAACATCAGCAACAACAACAACAACAACAGTAATAGTAATTTTAGGTGGGTGTGCAGTGTCTGCAACGCGTGACTCGATCGCGTCGACGAGGCAGCTTTTCAGACAATCAGCGGCAATGCAGTCGGGACATTTTCACCGCTCTGCCATTGGCTCTCATTATTCATCTCCCAGGCGGGAAAAGGAAATCGACGCCGCGATCAAGCTTGATCTTTCGCAAATAGAATAGGAGGGTAGTAAGTAGAGAAAACACGTCCACGCGGCGCTCCAGCAAAAGATGCCTTCCTGCGCGACTCTAAAGCGTTATGCTTACACTATTGGCAAAAGAAACACTGTTCATATCTATATATGGAAATGGTAAAGATCATAATTATTAGAGAAAAACTTGCTAAATACACATAATTTTACAAATCAAAATCAAAAAAGAAAACAGAAACAGAAACAGAAAAAACACATCTTTTATATTATGCCGGTGAACGTACGAGTTGCCATGCTAAAAATTAGACAAAAATGTATAGCTATTAAAGTAACATGTATGTAATATAGTAGAGTATGTAATATGTTTACAATAAAGAAGTCCGTATACAGCAAGTATAAGTAAAAGTATAAAAATCCGCAGCAGTTATGCGCGTGCAGGGCAACAGAGGCGTACACGCTCATAACCGCGAGTGACGGTTGTAAAAACATGTAAAAACTGTAAAGAAATTAACAGAGAGAGAGAGATATATATAGATGATGTATAATAACAATAATTTTAAGGTAATATAATAAAAAATGAGCCATGCTGAGGGCAACACTGAGATAAAAATGAACTAAAAAATCAAGTTGGACTTGAAAAATAAAAGAGTATGTAAAATTGTAAAAAATAAACCAAGAAGAATAAGCCGTAAAGAGCCACAACAATGAGAAACAATGCGAGCATATGGCGGGCCCCTCGCTTCCCTGCTCCTAAGTTGCCTTGGTTCGCGCGCGACGCTCGAGATACAGAGCTTCCACGAGGCGGACGTACGGTGAGAGCGAGACCTGGTCTCAAAGTCGATCAGCAGCTTCGGAACGAGGGAAGCGAGCTTAGGCCCCGCGCTTGGCTTGAGTGTCGGGACTGACCACTGTTTTAAGAAGAAGTGTTGCAGTAGAAGGGAGGCGATAGGCTTGACTAGAGATTAACATAAGTGGGTTCTTGCTGAGGCGAGGAGGCGTTGGAGGCGGTGTTGACGTTCGGCGGGACCGGCGGAGCGGCGCTGCTGACGTGAGCCTGGGCCTGACCGGCCCCACCGCCCCCGGCCCCGCCGACGCCGCCGCCGGCGCCACCGCTCCCCGCGCTACTCCCCACACCGTGATGGATTATGCTCGCGTGGATGCCCATCCCCGCTCCATGCTCCACTGGGCTGCCAAAACCAACCACCAGCCATTAAAGGGGCGCTCCAAGAGAGCTCCAACAGATCGAACGCCCATCTTTCCTCTCCTTTCATCCCTCTCGCTCTCTCTCCTCCTCTCTCACTCTCCCTCTTTCGTCAGCCACACGCGCTCGGCGCCGTCAGAAAATATGTCTCTCCCCCCCTCGTCGCGTCAGCTCGCCCCTTTAATGAGCCGAGTGGCATTTAACTTAGCTAGAGTCTGTGTACCAGCAGGCCCAGCTTACGGGACCGGAGCGCGTCGAAGGCGCAGCTTCGACGGGCTACGTCGACAAAACCCTGGGCTCCGCATCTAAAGACATTACTATTTACAAGCAGTAGACGATAGAAAAGGCGCGACTCTATTTTACCCGGCACTATTACAAGGTGAGGAAAGATAGAAAAGTATTTCTGCTTTGGAAGACACATTTTCTGACGAATATAATATATAGCATATCCCCGTGCACATTACTCTCAAAATCTTTTACTCGTTCAAACATATTCGCGCATGTGGATGACGAAAACTTTCAAGCGTTTGCTTTACTCTTCTCGTTACTTCAATTTCATTTTTCAAACTTGCAGCCTTACCGGGAGCAAAGCACGAGCGAAGAAAAAATTTAATTAACGCGTTTGCTCGCGGCAAGCTGCTTATTCCAAACCAACTAGTTTTCTACTCTGAATTCCAAAAGGAGAGAAAAAATGTACATTGGCAAATTTTTAAAGTTTATCGCAGCAAGGTAAGTTCGTTCAGTGCGATTACAATTGTATTACTTTGTAGCGACAATCATAATAAAGCGAATGACGTACCTGCAGGGCTTGCACCATTGAGTTTGTTGGTCCAGTCCAAACCTTGCTCGACACTTTTTCATGTTATTACCTAAGAACATAAAATCGTATTAGTATAATCGTTTATCCACACCGAAGTATATAAAAACGTGATTGACATTCAGCATTCAATGTTTCGGCGACAAAATGCTTGAAATGTTTTAAAGCGAAATACTTGAAATGTTAAGTGTCAATCGCGCGGAGATAATAAAAAAAAAAACAGCAGAGCAGAATGAAGTAATCGCATTTGATAAATGACAGAGAAAAGAAAGATGGGACCAATACGAGTAGACAATTTAATTATACAGAGAAGGATTCATTCAGCAACGGGTAAGGTGTGACTTTAATGATGGTGTGTGTAATAATTTCCTTTTCTCAAGCAAAAGAAAAATAGCTACTGGTGCAGGTAAACAGTTGTCTTGTAACGTGTACTAATTCGTGCTTGAACTTTATTACAAATTTATGCCTCGTGCATATTCCCGAAATGTCTTTCGAATGATTCGTGTGGAATCGAACGCCATTTAGAGAAGAGCACGAGGTGAAAACAAAAAAAACTGTAAAATTAAGCAAACTTCTGACGTAAACGTGCATTAAATTTGAATTGCAAAAAGTTCTGGTTCAGTGCTCTAAAGAAACGTTAAATGCATAAACATGTCGATTACTCTATCACTTTGTTCGATTTGTTAAGCATTCTTGAGAACACGCTCCAAATTGCTTGAAGAAAATATTGAAGCAAATTAAAAAAAAAAAAAAAAAAAAAAAGAAACTACGTTTGTGTTGAAATATAAGCTCTAGGTGTACAAAAAGATGTCGAAAATATTCATATAAACAAGTTTTAGTTGGGAAATCAAGCTTGAAAGGGTACAGCAAAACAAGAGGATTGGCGGATGTGCAGGAGGAAAGGAACTAGAGGCGACTGGGAGGTAGAGGGAAAACATGAAATATCGAGACTATTGATACTAATGGGAGATATAAAATAGGCTAACGAAATAAAATGTAAGAAAGAGAAGGTAGTCTTGAAACGATCAAAGGAAAAAATAGAATAGAAAAATATTTACACATAAAGAGAGAGAGAGAGAGAGAGAGAGAGAGAGAGAGAGAGAGAGAGAGAGAAAGAAATGTAGTGTAAGAAATAGAAAGAGAGAAAAACGTAAGTAAGTAAGTAAGTAAGATGTAAGTAATTAAAAAACAGAGCATAGAAATACTAAGAGAAATCAAACGCTTCAGGATTGTCTGAATTGCGTGGAGTAGGTCCCTGTAAAATGCAAGATGGCCAGCGTCCCCAAAGTTGTATACGTATAATAATTTATATAATAAATGTAGTATAATATGCATGTGCGCGTGTGTGCACGTGTATCATTGTACTTTTGTCGAAAAAATATATATATATACTGTCTATTATATACTATATATTGCCATTGGTATAAGAGTTGTAGGTGTGCGCGCAGCAGCAGCAAAGACACACACGCTCACGCACGACATTGGTGTATTATATGCGATATTGATATGTATGTAAATATATATATAAAAATATATAACAATATAATAAATATACATATCGACCCAAAACCCCGAAACGGGGGAAAACATGCAACATAATGTATAAAGTGTAATAGGTATAATGTAATATATAAAATGTAATTAATAATGAAAAAAAAAATCAATATATTAATATAATTATAACAGTATATAATATATTAGGGAAGGGTTGTATTGAGGGCTATGGGGGATGTGGGAAAAGTATAAAAGAATGTGTGGAGCGAGGCATTGTGAATACCTCCAGGATCACTGTTTGTGTCTTGTTTGCGCTTCCTCTTCTTAGTTCGGTTGGTATTTGCGCGGGAAGACCAGTCAGGGTACAGCTGCATGTGCAACTGTCTCTCCCGGCGCGCCAATTCATAATACTTGGCCTGTTCGTCTCGCCCTAGCGCGTGCCACTACCGAGAGAGAGAGAATCAGAACACTTGTTTTAAAATCATTTTTCACAATGACTCATTTCGCTAACATTTTTTTTTTTTTTGTTTTTTTGCTTTTTTTTTGCTTTTGCTCTTCCTTATCTACTTTCTTTTCAGTTCTATTCATTTTTATTTAGATCAAGGCAATCAAGACTAAAAGTTCCACTAATGCTACTGCCGCCACCCGTTTACTTTTATATATATATCATTTCAGTTTAAATTGGCTGCTTAGGCTCGAGTTAGATAACTATGTAAGAAGGCTTTTTATCTAGATTTTCTCTATTGGCTTGTTATTTATTGCATTAACCTACTCAGTTAAAGTACAACAGCATTTCACTAAGACATTGGGGTCCCTACTTTCCGTTTAAAGTGCTAGAAGAACAGCCTAAAATTGTCCCAGTCACGCGCCTCGCTTTCATTACCAAGGCCGCTCGAAGAAAGATGAAGAAATCGCAATCTTTTTTCCTCTTTCTTCGTCTTTCTTCGCGCCTCGGTAACTCCTGGAAAAAAGAATGACAACAGAGCTTGCCGACACGTAGGATCGTCGTCTTCTCTCGCCCGGCTTCTAAAATACGAACACGTGCAAGCAATAGAATTGGGCGAATTTCCGGCTTCGATCACTACGGTCTTTTACCTGTCAACTGTCGTGAACGTTCATTCGAAAGCTGCGAGCGACAATTCGCTCCGGTTTTATCATCTTTCAACTTTTTCCTGAACGCTCGGATTTAAAAATATAAAGTCAAGTACTTGGAAACAAATAGAGACCAAAAATGAAAAACTTGGCTGATTTAAAAAATAAAAAAAAAAAAACTTGTGTAGTTTTTCCATACGCTTCTTAATTGCTCGAGAGCTCAATTGGCTTGTTTAGCCTTTTGACTGTTAGCTCACTTTATCCAGGCTTAACCTGCGTAGTAAACATTATGACTAGATCTAAAATTTATCTTGTAGCACACAATAATTACTATAATAAAATGATACATTTTCTCGACTGATTTGACGAATACCGCTTTAGGGAGTTGGCCAGATATGCAATTTAAAGAATGTAGAACGCGGATAGAAGAGAGATAGAAAGAGAGATATATACTTTGAGCGCTCCACAAAATTCCCCACAGACAATCCAATCCAATCGTATAGAGAAATTCATTGTAAAGTTAAGGTACACACGTTCAATTTTGCAGTGCAACGTCTCAGTGCTTACGACACCATTTAGTTGCTTTACAAATCACTCGTGATATATCATTCATCATCATTACCGTCGTCGTCAAAGAGAGTACAGAAAAAGAACTGAAACAACGAAAAGAGAAACGCAGAGAGACTTTGATCGTTTCAATTGAACCAACAGGTAAAACTATAGTGATTATTGAAATATATATATATGTAGTATATATATGCATGAATTAAGGGCCTGCTGTTCTAGCACTGGAAAGTGGTACCTCCGGTGGGATCCGCGGATCGCTCTTTCTTCCTCTTCTTCTTCTTGCTGCCGTATCCGTAGTTATCCCTGGCACTCCAACCGGGATATCGTTGCTGATGAAGTTGGCGTTCGTGCCTGGCTGCCTCATAATACCGTTGCTGCTCCTCTCGGCTTAGCGAATGCCACTGTGTACCCCGAAAAGCGTTCAATTTTTGCCAAAAATATGTACCTCTCATTTTTTTTTTTACTTTTTAAATTACAAGAAAACAATTAAAGCCTTATTTTGGCAAATGTGATGGGCATCTTCCCTTGCTCTTATTATTAGCTTCCTCAGATCCCACCTACAATGCTTTATTAGTTTCAAGGTACTAACTTGGGTTAGTTGTATCAAAAAATTTCTCTTTGATTTTTCTCTAAAAAAGCGTTAGACTACATGCGTTTATTTTCTTTTTTCTCTTTTAACCCTTGAAGCTTCATTATCTGTACAAAAGTTTTACTTTAAAATCAAATTTTTGCCAAGGCTTGATAACAGATACTACAAACATCTCATTGATTTCCCAGCAAAAAATTGATTTCAAATTTTATCACATTTACATCAAGGCTAATTTACAATAATAAACAAGAACTATACAGCATCTATAGTGAAAGATTTAACTCTCGTTGCCTCGATGTAAACTCAATCATGATACAAGCTTGGATCAACTTACCCTTCTTCCTAAAATTTGGTTTATTGCAGCACTTTCTTTTAAGGTACATTCTGCCACTACCTTGGCCCTCATCTCCTTCATATACAGCATAAATGCATTCAAAGGCTTCTTTATGTGAGGTTTCTTTTTGTCTGGAAAAAGAAAATTTTTAGGTTAGTTTGAAATTTTTCAAAAATTTTAAATCAAGTCAAGCTTTTTGTTGTTGTTGCATCAAATGTACAGTACTTGTTACAGATTGTGAAAATAGTTGTGAAAATGTTTGTCATTTGCTTAGAACATTTATAATAAAAAAAAGAGGTTAGAAGTCTAATCAAGCGTTGCATTAGAAAAGTAAAAAAATTGATGAACAAGTAAACTGAAGCTTCTGACTCGGTATACCTTGATTATTTTGTTGTCCTGTATCTTGGTTTTTTGTGTTGTCAGCAGGTAACGAAGAGGAATTTTTCTGTTCTATCGTAGACCTGAAAAAGTAAAAGTTGAATTAGAAACCGTAATTTAGCCATCTGATTGATTCACAGCAATGGTTACCGTTTAAACAGACTTTGTTTATTATCATTATTTGTTTGTTCATGTTTGGCAGGGGGCAAGGGATAAGAGAGTAAGGAGTTGGGAGAATTGCACAGCTGTTCGTTCAAGTTACTCAGAGATCCATCGTAGTAGGGTTGAGGTAGACTGACTGGGTTTCGAAGGAAGTTGGGAGGCACAGACCAGCTGAACTGCTGCCACATTCGGTGCCTTGCCTCAACCATTGCAAGCAGTTGCATAAAGTTTTGCTGAACATTGTAGGGACTAGGAGAGACAGAGTTCCTGAGCGCAGAGGCATTGGACATCTGCATGACGCTGCTCATGTAGAGAGCGGTGAGGAGCTTTTGGTCCGCGGCGGGCATCCCGGACTCTGCCGACTTGACGGCGTCCTGCAGGATGGCCATGCTGTCTTCTATTTTGGTCTCGGCCTTGTCTTCCTCGGGCTGCTTCAGTAGCGGCGATGCGCTCCTCTCGTTGGCTTCGGGCTCGCAGGCGTTGTCGCTATCCTTCTTTATGACCAAGTTCAATGGTTCCAGGCATTCGGGCTCCATCGCCTATCACTAGAGTTTCTTTCACTGAATAATCTTTGGCATGCGAACATTCACGATCGAGGGCGCACTGACTATAAACAAAGGAGCGAGTCCTCCATGGCGAGCTAATTCTCCTCGGCTCGGAGGCGGTTGGCACAGTTTCCACTCGGCATCATCCCTCGCTGGGGCTCCCCCGGCGGGGGGCACAGCCTCTTTGTCCGTCGTAGCTCCTCTCCTTCATCTCCTCGGCGGGCTGGGCTCCTCCTGACTAGGTCCGGCTCGGGGTGCATCGCCGCTGCTCAGGACTCATCGGCCCGTCCTTTGGCTCGTCCGCGGCGCGCCATGGCAATATCTTTGAAGAGCGATGTTTCGATTGATTATCCGCGGCGGTGGGCGGCGGGTGCACGGTCCGTCGGCCCATCATTGCAATTCATGGCGCTCCGCTATCTCCCTCTCTGTCTTTCTCTCTCTATAACTGCGTCTGTGCCTCCCACCCCCCGGCACGCTCTCTAGTATATAATTCGCCCGGGGGGGTGAAAATCCCATTTTTTTTGGCGGGCCTCGCAAGCTGCCGCGGCGCTGCCGTCGCGAGGACGCCGCGGCGGTCGCGGCGGCGGCAATCTCTCTCGGGACGGAGGCCCGTCCGTCCAGGAGGCTCGCAACAAGTTGCACCCTGGGCCGCTGGGGCCCCGTCGCAGCGCCTTTAGCAATGAAAATTAGAGGCCGCTCAAGAGGGTAATGATCAATACGCGCGGCGACGGCGGCGGCGGCGGCGGCGGCGGGGAGAGAGAGCATCAGCGAGAGAGAGAGAGACGGAAGGCGGAAGAGCACGGGCGCAGACGCCCCCATTCGATCAGAGTTATGCGGCCGTTGATGCGCCGCGACGACGAGGGCTGGGGGGCTCTCTCGAGCAGCATCAGCCTTCTCCGTCTGTCCGTCGGTCCTTATCCGGCTGCGCGCGGCCTCGAGGCAGCGGCGGCGGCAGCCCTCGACCGGGTGCTACCCTCGCACGGCTGCCCTTCCAACTGGCGGCGACCCTTCTTTATCGTTCGCCGCGTCTCGGCCCTCGACGCTGTGTGCACTTGTCAGGATTCGCCTCCCCCCGCGAGCAGTTCTCGCTCTTATCGGTAATGGACTGCTCGGGGGGTGGAAAAGGCGCGGGAAAAGCGGACGAGGCGGTACGAGGATTATCGACGGCGGGACAGGGGACAGCAGGTTCCTCTTGCTCACCTGTGATTGTGATCCAGGGTGGAGTGGTCCGCCTTCGGGGCGGAGGAGACCAGAGCGTGCGACGCCAGGGCGTGGGCGTGCGGACTCAGGCCGGGGTGCGGGGGCATAAGGCTCGTCGGCGAAAACCGGTAGAGATCGCTGCAAGAGAAGGCAAAGTATGACGAATATGACGAATTCCGTCGACTCGCGGCAGATTTTCGAGAGGTGCTTACCTGGGTAAACTCGAACTAGTGATGGGTAGACTCGTGGGGTAGGGACTTCGGAATCCAGCGCTCGCCGGGGAGATCGGGTACATGCTCGGCGTGTGCCTGAAACGTGAAAATCACACCGGGGTATTAGCGGATCGATGGCTCTCGGCCGAAAAACAACAGAAAAAAAAAAGAAAGAAAAAAAAAAGGAAGAGCGAGCTAATTGAGGAAAGAGGGCGTAATCGGCCGTGAAAAATCTCAATTCGGGCCGGCTCGGGCAGAAAGCAAATAACAAGTATATATACGAGAGAGCTTCTAAGCGAGTCCGCTCGAGTGCCCGTACACGGTCTAATAGACCGGAACTGAGAGGATGACCGTCTGCTCGATCGCCTGTTTTCCTCTCCTCCACCCCCCCCCCTCCCGCGGCACTCGAGCGGCCAGGCCGAGATGCCCGCTTTCGCGACTTTCCGGCTCTTTTCTTCCAGGCGTTCGAGAGCTGGGCCAATTAGATTCGGGTACTTACCAGGAAGCGGCGACTTGCGTCATTTCCGGGCTGAGCATCGGATAGGGGTACTGGCCCGTGGAGAACGGGTACATCGGCGCCCTCGTCAGACCTAGAAAAAGAGAATTGCTTTAGTTACACACATCCCGGCTACGGGAGGGAATTTATTCCCCATTACTCATCGCCTCGCCCTCAGCTTTTTATTCGCTCGCTTAACAAATCTTTTCTCTCTCGATTGCGTCGCCCGCGTTGTACTCGACTTTATTAAACGATATAAATTATATACATCCCACATGAAAATTTTACGACCGTATTTCGATCCCGCGCGCCGACGCGGTAAATTTTCATTCCCGCGCCGAGTTCGAAGGGATATATCGTGCGCGCTTTGAAAGCGTAATCTGTTTGAACTGCTGATTCGACCGGCGGACGGAGAGTTACATATTTTTACAGGGCGCTCGCATGCAGGAAAGGCAAATCCACGTGAGCTTCCCGCGTCTGTTTATAGAAAGATCGCAAGAAAAACACACGAGAGCCCGTCCAGTTGGGGGAGTGCGGAGCGAGGGTGTATTCAGCATGAACGGCATTTAAGCAAGATCAAAGAAGCGCCCGGGCCGACAATCAGCCAAATCTCCGGAGAGGGGACGTATATATATTTGGATATTACGAAGGGGGGGGTGCCTCGGCAGTGCCGAACGATCGATTTGTCGTGGACAAACACGAGCGGCGCATCGACGGAAATTGATCGACACACCGCACTCGGCGAGTCGCGCGACCGCATTTAATGCCCCGTTATAATATTAGAATCGCGTGTTTGGCCTCGGTCAACTCTCGCTGCGCGGCGCGAGAACAGGTGTCAGCTCCGCTCTCTCTCTCTCGGCGAGTCTTTGTCGGCGATCGACGCGGGCTGTAATTGCCGCGGGGATTTCGGGCTTTTCATCTTGATACGCGGTGGCGTTTCGTTCGTTTATGCTTTTAATTTCGGCGATAACTCGGCGCCGCCGGTCTTGTTAGGAGAGGCGGTGAGATTGAAAGAGCAATAATTTGCGCGAGGGAGAGAGTAAAAAAGAGCGCCTTTGAGCTCGCGTTCGGCGCCACGGCGCAAAATCCGGCCGAGTAATTACGCGACTATTAACTCCGGTTACGCGTTAACGAGGAAATGAAACTCTAGGCGCTGGAGGCGGCGAGTTTTCCGGCGCCTCGGCGTCACGCGCGCGAACCTCGCCCGGCGCGAGACGAATGGCCGCGGACGACGCGCCTTTGGCAATGAAAATAATTGGCTCGCGCTCGAACGCCGGACGGGGGGGAGGAGAGCCGTGGCGCGTGGCGAAACTTGACGAAGCCAATATGAGCGCGCGGTTTTACGCAATCCCCGCCGCGGCGTCCAAGTCGGCGACCCCGGGACTCGCCGAGCGTCCCACGGGCGATTTCGGTCAAGGCGAACGGAGCGGCGCGTGGCTTTTCGCGATCGGGCCACTTGCCAACGGCGGCCGCCCCCCCGCGGAGAGCGCCGCAGCGGCTCCCCAAAGGCCGATCCGGCCTCTAATGAGGCTGCGGATAGCTATCTGGCCTTTTTGCCGCCGCCGCCGCAGCCGCGCTTGTGTAACTCGCCGGATAAGCGCTACAACAATTCTGCGAGTTTCCTCCGCGCGGCGCTCTTCTCTCGGTTGGCGCGTTACGCAAGGCGGCAGTCCTTCGCGGATTAAAAATGCGCCGAGTATAAAGTAAGGAGCGGGCGGCGGCATCGATCGATCGGCCGCGGAAACTGGGAATTACCAGCGAGAGTCGACTCCGGGAGGAAAAGAGGAAAAAGAGAAACAGAAAGCGGGGGGGTTCCGCTCGTAATATCCTGGCCGAATCCGCAGGCTCCGTCATGTGTGCTTAATCACTTTCCAGTCGACTCGGCAGTCTGCAACCCCATTATCGGCGCCTCGCCACCCGGAAAATTACTCTTTTATTCGCGAACAAGCAGCGAAAGAGAGAGAGAGAGCTGTACCGGCAGTTTTCAGCTCGCCTCTTCCCACTTTTGCTTCTCTCCCGCCTGGCCTGCTTCCTTCCATGGAGTCGAGTAGCGCTCGGCAGCTCTCTCTCTCTCCCTTATTTTCTTCGCGTGCAGCTCCGAGCAGAGAGAGAGAGAGAGAGAGAATCGCGGCTATAGTCGGGGAGCGATCGGCGAGGAATAAGTAAGACGGCAACTGCGCAGCAAGAAAGGGCTAATCGAGCGAGCGCCCGCTTCGAAATCGAGCAGCCGTGCACTCGAGGCTCTCTCTGTACGGCTTACTTCGAGCGCGATGTATTCGCCGAATATATCGCTTTCCCTCCGAGCGAGCCTTTTCCGCTATTTATTCTCCGACTCGCCCCTTTTTTACCTATATACCCGCTCTGCGCGTACTTTTGAATTCGATCGAAAATTTATGCGCGGGAGTAAAAATTGAAGCCGCGTTATATCGACGCAAAAAAGCCTCCCCTCCCGGAACTCGTCGCGAGACGCTTTTTTCCTCCGCGAGGGCTCATTAATCAGCCGAGTTTCCCTCTCGCTTGCACCTCCGCGCTCCGCCGAGGCGAGCGCGCGGCCTGCTTTTTGTCCGGCGGCCCGTTTTGTTCATCAGAAGATGGTTACACTACCTCTCCCGGCGAGAGCTTCTTTGGAGATACGTGCACTTTTACGCCGCCGCGAATTTCTCGGCTACGGAGCGCGGTGTTGTTGTTGTTGTTGTTTTTTTTTTACACCGTAGTCGCCGCTTTTTTTCTTTAGCCCGAGATGAGAAAAGTACTCGGCTGAAAAATTATTCTTCAGGGAGTGCATTAATCAGAGCGGCGAGCGCGCCACCGGTGCACTTTTCCGAGGAGGCGAAAATGGAAAGCGCTCTAATTGGAGATTTCATTTTTTTTAATGCATATTTATGTAGGTTAGAGCGACTACGTCGCGTCGGGCCATCGAGTGGCCCGTTATAACGCGGCCCCGCGGCGCCGCGGTTAATTAGACAAATTTGCGGAAAGTCAACGGGCGGCGGCAGACAAAGGAACAGAAGTGCGCCGTAAGAAAGAGATCGCGCGGATATATACGCGCGTCGCGGGAGGAGGCAGGAAGAAAGTCACGGCGCGCTCGCGCCGGGGATGAAGCCGATGAAAGAGAGAGAGAGAGAGGAGGGGGGCAGATCGACGAGGGAGTCGAAACGCTCTCTCGCTCGTTTGCAAGACAAAGAAGCGCCGACGTGTACCGCACAGTCGTGCATAAACGCCATCAACGGCCCATCTACATATTCCGGATGGAGCGGCGCGACAGCAGTCCGATAAAGAGACGAAACAACAGCGGGCCAACGTGCGCTGCGGCCCGAGCTTTTCTAATTAAGCCTAGAACTTCCGGCCGACTTGGGGGGGATAAAGAGCTCGATCGCGCCGATGAATATTTGGCCGGCTTGCCGAGAGAGAGAGAGAGAGAGAGAGAGAGAGAGAGAGAGAGAGCCGCGTTGATAAGCTCGCGGGGAGGAGTATACAGCGGGGAGTCGAGGCCTGGAGAGGGGGGCCGGGCGAGGGGCGGCTGCGGAAATGGAGAGCTGCTGAGATGAAACCCCCTTGACCCGGCTTGGGAGCTGGCTGCGCTGCCGCGCCGCGTGCCTCGCTGATTAGCCTAATGGTGAGTTCTCCTCTTATTCGCGTACTCGTGCGGCCCGCGCGAGCGCGCACTTTTTTTTCTTCTGCCCTGCGTCTGTTTAAGAGGGAGCTTCGCGTTTCCCACTCGAGCCGCGGAGGAGTCCGGACTCGCGGGCGAGCAGCCCGCGCGACGTGTCAACGAGCTGCGCGCGCGCGCGGGGCTCTTCGTTTCGCGCCCGAAAATGCGAGGAGCGACGACGAGGCGACGGATCATTTTGCTTTTGCTTTTGCTCTTGTCTTTTTTTTTTTCGAAACGGCGAGAGAGGGCCGCTGGAGGGTTTTTAAAGCGTAGCGTCGGCGAACGTTTATTTTACTATTGAAAATTTACCACATCGTTAGAACGCTCGTAAAGGGTACTTTCCTAGGAGTCGAAAGTTTGCATCGTCGGAACGCAACGAAATTACGTAAAGCTGTCGAAAGTCGGAAAATTATATCTAAATCTTTATTTTGATGGACTGTGAGAAGAAACGTAGTAAAAATTGTAGTAAAAAAAATGACTGTACTTTGCAAGATAAACTTTCTTATAAACTATGGTAATTTTTTTGGTCTGTGATGGCCTTACTAGGTAGTATGGCAATTTTTACTAAACTTTTCTCTCGGTGTACTATTTGCAGTTACAAAATCAGTTTTCTAAAAATTTCATTGAACTCCGATGATGCAAACTTCATACTTTTCTAGACTGGAATGTAAAAGTAAATTGATTAAAAAGCCAGGTAAGCTTAGGAAGAGGGCAGTAAAGCATAAACGAAATATATTAAAAGTTTAGTCATTTCTGCCGGGGGTATTGCCGGGGCATAACGCGCATTTCGGTATTAGCGGCGCAATTTCCCGTCTTTGTCGCTCGAGTGTGTTTTCGAGCCATTGGAAATCGATAGGCGCGACCGCCGCATATCATCAGAATTGACGCGTTGTGCGCGAAACTCGAGAGCGCGCGCCGCGCCGTGTCGCACCCACACGCACACACACACACGACGACGACGACGACCGCCACCGGGTATTAACGAAAATTACAAAAGACTCGGCGCGAATCAATGAGCGAGCGCGCCAAAAACGCGCCGCGGGTATCGCGTTTTAGTTTATTAAAAAAGTTTCCCGCAAATCCCGGACGTGACGATAATGTAACGCGATAATCGCGGCCGTTTATTAAAATAATCCCGGAGGGGATTACGCGCGCGTGATTTTTGCGCTTTATATGCTTTATTAAAATTGGCGAAAGATGAAAACAACGGATTTTACGATACGCGATGTATTGTTTTCTTTTTCTTTTAATCAGCGTTTACGAGCTGGGGCTCGAAAATATTTACACGTTGGGCATGAAACTTTATACTTTTAAAAGTACGAAAAAACCGTGTGTATGCGAAGCGGTTAACTAGGAAAATGCTAAAATGTTTGAATTTCCCCGCGGATCGAAATTCACCCGAATGTGATATTGGTTTAAGAGTTTTCGCGAGAATCCAGTTATGTTTCGCTTTACATGGAAAGAGGATACGCGGTACTGTATGTAACTTTTTACAAAAATATTTTTAATATTTCAACCCTCTCAATTACAAGGCAAGAACATCACTATCGTCCTCATAAATTTACATCTTACTTTTTTTAGAGTTTTTAATCTTAACGAGGAGGGCATTTTTTGTGTTGCAAAAGTTTATTTTGCATTGGAAAAAAAAAATTTCTTGAAATCAAAGAAAGCTTCGTTGTGGGCAATCGGTTAAATATTTTTTTGATTGAAAGAAAGCATTCTTTAATTCAAAGAGACCCCTTTTTAATATGTTAAGAAAGTTTCTTTTTTTAAATAAAATTTTCTCTTTTTAAAGAAACTTTCTTCTTATGAAAAACGGGTTTCTTTGAATCAAAAAAATATTTAACCGATTGCCCGCAATGAAGCTTTCTTTGATTTCATGAAATTTTTTTTCTCAGTGATACGCGTCAAAACGTATACCGTCTATGGAAAGTATGAGCCGGCGAAAGAAAAAAAAAAACGTTTTCGAAAAAAAGCCGCGCTAAAACGGCGCCCGTGTAAAGTGAAACGTGATCGCGTTCGCGCGAAAATTCATAAACCAATATTCGTCGCGGCTTCGCATGTGAATTTTGATCCCCCTCCGAGGAAATTCGCACATTACGCAGCTTTTGCGGGCGCATTTTTCGAGCCGCGCGCCTATTTTTTCCCACACGGGTCAAAGCACAAAACGACAGCGCAAGCGATTATTGCGTTACTTTAAAAAAAAAAAAACTACTCCGCGCAACAAATTCATCGCGGAACATCAGACGAGAGCACAATGTACATAAAATTTCTAAAATGCATCAAAATTTCGGAAAACTGCCTGTCGGCGTTTACTTACCGGCGGCAGCGGCGGCCTTGCCCGCGTCCAGGGCTCCGTAGGGCGGTATGCCCATGTGCGCGGGCGGCGGCTGCGTCAAGTGGTCCCCGTTCGGGCAGAAGAACGGCAGGCCGCCCGGGTGCGTCCCCGTCAGGCCCATCTTGCTCGCCTGCAACAGAACGAGGGTGGTTAGAGCATCGTGCGTGCGCGGGGAAGGGCGAGCGCAAAGTAAGAGCTAAAGGAGGAGAGCAGTCGAGCCGGAGAATAACATTTTCGCCGGGCTATTACGCCCCGAGTTTGCATGGCAAATTGGAAGTTTCGGCACCCTTTCGCATTTTATTCCCCATCGGTCCGCCGTATGTATACTCCGCGTCGGAGGAAAGCGTCTCTCCTCGG
>UCOM01001257.1:0-45275 GCA_900474385.1 Ormyrus pomaceus
GGGGGGGGGGGGGGGGGGGGGGGGGGGGAGAAAAAAGCGCGACAGTAGGTATTAGCCCCGGCTGGATCAAGGTATTAACGGATTACGGCATTTACGGCTTAAAATCATGCTTGGAACTAATTATTGCCAGCGAGCGAAAGCTGCGCGCGCACGATATAATCCGCGTGTGTTTTTGCATCAATTAGTCGACTTACTCCGCTAATGACTGGCGCGCCTCTCCCCTCCGATATATTCCTCTCCTCAAAAAATGAATCGTATAACGGCAGTTATCGCGGCGGATCCGCAGGCTAATCCACCCGCTGCTGGGACGTGTATATATATACGCGAATAAAGAACGTCGTTTTCTCTGGGAGCTGATCTTTCGTAAATCCCTTCCTCTTGTGCGTCGCGCGTCGATGCCGGCAAAAATTGAAACATCAAGTAAAAGGCTAGTCGACGAGTAATCCGATCCGTTAAGCCGCTGACTCCTTTCGACTCATCCTCGGCGCGAGTTTATTGCGTGGGCAGTTTGCTTTCGACTTGTTTTTATTTTGCGGGGAATAAATAGCTTTCGTTTCTTTTTGGCAGCGGCTTATTTTAATAAGATTATAAATATTTTTATGATTCAGGTTAATAATTTCTGTTTTTAGAAGTCAGTCGCTCAGAAAAATAAAGGGTTGTCAAGTAGATTCATCATAAAATTACAACAATTAAAATAAAGTTTGCTCAAATATATCAAAGTAAACTTGCAATTCGCACGAATTGCTTAATTACATTTTCAGAAATCTCCAAAAGCCTTCTCAACGCCAAAAATCCCGTACCCCCCCCAAAAAAAGGAACAGCTCCTCCGTCCCGATTCCGCCTCTAAATTCAATTAATTTCCCGCACCATTACTCGCTCGTCATTAATCACTCTTAATTCGCCTCCGTATCATCAGACTCTCAGCAGCCCTCGAAGGATCACCTATCAATTCTATCAGCCCCGCGCGGCCGCATCCGGTCAATCTCCTCGACCTTTGTGTCCCCGCCGCGCGCTCTCCTCCTTGGGCGCTGCTTACACACACTCGGCGCGAGCGCGCTGCGCAAACACACACAGGCCCCAGATAAGTAAATCCCGGCGGCCGGGGAGATGCTACAAGCGCGCGCGCGCCGGCTGCAAGCGTAAGCCGCCTTAATCGGCTAATCGCACGACTAGGGCGCGCGGGGGGAGGGGGGGAGAGCGCAGCCCGGCCGGAAAGGCGAGGTGCGCGAGAACGAGAACGCTTTTTTTTTATGGAGCCAGGTATATAGCGACGCTGCGTCGAGCCCCTGATTCCGGACTGCTGTTTAGCGGATCTGCCCTCTGACGGCTCGGTGAGTTCGGGGGGGTTTTTACAGGCCGATGGCTAATCTCGTTTAAGTCTCGTTTTATTATTTTGAGCAGTTGCGACGGAAAGGTGCGTATAAATAGGAGCTTTGGTAACCGGGACGATGAAATTGTTTATGCGGGGAGCGGTGGTTGGTCGAATCGAGTCCCGACAACGTTATTTTGTCTGACGATTTTATTGTCTCTTGAAGGAAACTGCGGTTTTGCAGTTTAATTTACATAATTTGTAATTGATTTTGAATGAATTGCTCTTTTGTTATGAAAAAAATTATTTGAGAGTATACTAATAATAATGCGTTCTGAAGGAATGAAAGTATTCAATTCTAATTTAATTAAATTCTATTATATTTTATTATAATCTCCTAATACGTACAATTAAACAAATATGCACGCCACGCAATTTCACAAATTAAATTGTCTCAAAATCTAATAAATACCAGCCCAAGGCCAAGAATGATTTTCCAGGAATATTTCGCAAATACCTCGTTAATTATGCATTCGATAATATAGAAAATTCCGCCTGATCCCCCGAACGGCCTTATATCACTCAGACGCAAAACTACCCCAGCGAGAGCGCGCGATCGCAAACTCGGAGGCAAGTTCCCCGCCTCAAGAAAGTCTCTCGACTGCCCCTAAACACACACACGAACGCGCGCACAGCGATATCGCGCGCGCGCGTATCGATACACCGGCAAATCCAATCCACACAAGCACACAGCGGCGGAGGGAGCGAGAAGACAGCGCTTAGGAGGGGGATAAGCAAAGGGCCAGATATTGTGACCCTTACGTGGTAATCCGGATTAGAGGCCGAATATATCTCCCGGCTGGGCTCGAGGAGCCGCTCGTCCCCGGAGAGAGAGCACGCCTGTGTACACACACACATACACGCGCGCGGGCTCGATCTTGAGTCGCACGCGTGTTCGAGGCTGCTTGTCTCTCGTCGAGGAGGAATAATCTCCCCCGGTGCGTTAGCGTGACAAAACGCGCGCGCGCGCGAGTGTTAAGGGATAATCAGCGTGCCTGTGCGTGTGTGTGCGTGTGTGGCTTTGGGGATAAAGGATGGCCCGACGGGGGGATGGAGGTGCATTAAACGGATTCGTTTTTATGTGGATCCGATCGGATTTTGCGCTCTTTGCAGACTCACGCCGAGTCGCTCCGACCGCTGCGCGCCCCTTTGCTTTCTAAGTCGAGAAGAGACGTTTTTTTCGGCGACGAGGCTCTCTCGCCGCGAGAGGCTGCGGGATCGAACGCGGCGCGTATGATGTTCCTCGGAATGCGGAGAGCGGAGGAAATTGCCTGATGACGGTGATGCGGATGTTGCTTTTTTTTCTCCCTCCCTTGCAGGCGAGCCAGATTAAACGATGGCTGTGCTGCTCCGTTTGTGTGGTGGATTGATGGATTTAGTTTCTGTGGATTTGAACGATTTGGAGGATGGGTGCGAGCCAGTTTTTTATGTCTATCGTATACGGGTGCTAGGAGAATCGGTTGAAATTTGTAATGTAAATTATAAACATACTTTGAATATTCAGACTGGCAGATTAGAAAGTCTGCTGCTAAAACTTAAGCTTGATTAAAAGTTTACGATTATCCTTTAAATATGCCTTTTATAAGCGGATTACCTTCTTTTCTTGCAGTTACATTCAAATATCATACGTGAAATGGATTAGAAATACATTCGCTTGTAAATTAACGGACATCGTAAAAAGTAAAATAACGCGCTAATTTTTAATCAAACGAGCCTCCCGATATAAACGCCAAAATAAACTACCACAATTAACATGATTTCCATTTGACACCCGCGCTCGACCCGATCCTCACGAGGTAACAACGGACTAATCCCGGAATTAGCCGCTCTCGCCCTTCCTCCGGCATCAAGACGTCGCCGACGACGACGACAGCCGTCGCGTTCGACCGTCTCTCCCTCTGACCGAGGCGGCGATCGGCCCAAAAATAAGAGAAAAAGAAAAAAACAACAAATCCCAGCGACGAGCCGCGGATCAAACGTCGGCACCGACGCGGTGGTACACGTCCGCGAGCACCAAAAAAAAAAAGAAAAGCACCGACCGGAAATACGAGGGAAAAAAGCAGCCCATATGAGACGGAGAGCGGGAGGAGAGAGCGAGAGAGAGGATTATCTCGGCAGTGCGCGTCCTGGGATTCCGGGCCAATAATCCCGGGAGTCGCGCGTGCGCGCGAAACGAACGGATAAAAGGCCGCGCGCGCGCGCGCGTTTAGGCTCGCGCACGAATTCGAGAGAGAGAGAGGTCGGGAGTTTACGGTGTCGGCCGCTAAAGGATTTGGCTACCGGACGCGCGCACACACACGCGAGAGCGCACACGAGCGCGCGAGATAATCCCGGCCACGAATACACGGCCGAGGATAATCCCCGCGTGGGTGTGCGGCCCCCGCTGGTACTAGACCCGGTCAAAACTCCTGCATATGTGGGGGCGGAGGGGGGGGGGGAGCACACGGGCTTTGCCGGCTAAGCGGCTCATCCCTCCGCCGAAGCTTTACATCCCCCGGGCCGCCGCGATATTTTTACGCGCCGCGCGGAGCTTTTCGACGGGAATCGCGCTGCGCTCTCTGCGTGCAAGCGCGACGAGAGCTGGACGGGAATTGATTGATTGTCCGATTGATGATTTTCTTGTAGGGACTGCACTGGTTGTAGGTTGTGTAAAGCAGGGCTGTGGGTCGCGAAGAAAAGATTTTTTATACAAGAAGTAAATCCGAGATAAAAACAAGGCGATTTATTAAACGCGTCAGGGAATGGACTGTTTATTTTTGAAGATTTAACGCAGGTAGGTAGTAAAGCAAACGCAAGAGTCGTAAAATACACCCCGAATAGCTGCCAGGTGTGCAAGCGACGGTGAAAAAAAACTGCAAACTTTTAGCAATCCTCGAGGCTTCCGTTTTCGGCCTGCATGCAGCAACGTTTGTAAAGGGGGAGGTCGCCGGCGATTCTGCCGCGCAGCCGCAGTAAAAAACGCTCAGTTATTCCCTAGATGGCGAGCAAAACGTTTTCGGAGCGTTCGGGGAGTTCCGAACTTCAGGGTAGCAAGAGGCGCAAAGGGGTGGCTCGCTTTATGTGCTAGATTCTCCAGACAACGGTGCGCCAGTCTTATCTACATAGATATACTGCCTTGGCTCGAGTTAACTGGACGTAAATAATCAATAATTGACCTGCAGTAGTAATAGTTGGGTCGCGGAATAAGCAGGTTTCGATTATTATGAAGAATTGTCGGGGGAATTTTTCTTGATTTTTTTGTAGATTCATTCATAATTGCTGTAGAAATTTTTACGACATTAATCATGAATAATAAAGAAAAAATGTTTGTCCGCTTATTTTAGTACAAAAAATAATTTACTGGACTTAAAATAAAAAGAATTTAATATTATAAGGCTGCTAGAATCTCTACTTTATTTCAGATAAATGTATTTACAATTCTTTAAATACATTACTACAGAAAAAAGTACTTTTTCCTTAAGAAAAACAAAATTAATCTTGCGCATGCGTACCGTAGAAACGCATTCCCTTTTCCCGACCAGAACTTTTTGAAAAAAATAGGCGATCAAAAAGTTCCCAAAAATCAAACCCTACACTTTTCACCTGGCATCCACACAGAAAGCCACCCACTCCCAAAAAAGTTTTCATCCGTCAAAAAAAAGCGCTCGCGTCGATAAAACAGAAAAAAGCTCTCCGCGTCGACCCTCCCCCTCTCGGCTTACCCGACGCCGACGTCTCTCGCGGATATCCGGATTGGGATTCCGTAAAGGCGCGCGTGGGATAAAGAGCGGACTTAGCGATCCGGGCAGCAGGCCGCCGGAGAAAGGCCTCGGCCCCGCAAGCTCGCAAGCTCTGCACCCTTCGCCGGGACATGCCTGCCTGTTCCCGCGGCATCGCGGGGAGTCAGACCTCGCTCCCTCGGAGACGCGGCTCTCTCGTTCCTCCCGCGCCCCCGGCTCTTTCGCCCCCCATCCGCGTTTGTTTTTCCTTTTTCGAGGGGGAGAGAGAGAGATAGTCGCGAGGCACCTCGTCCTTGACACCGGACTTCTGAGATCCTGATGTTCAAGGGTCAGTGGCTACCCTTTTTTTACCTCTCCTTTGTCCCGGCTTCGGTCGAGTCGACTTACAGGAGTTGCCCGCTGTAGGCTGTTGCTGGGACGCCGTCAGCTGGTCGGCATGGTGTTGGGTACGGTCGTGATTTTCGAGGGAGAAGGGAAGAGCTGGGGTTGAAGGGGGATTACGTATGGAATGGGTTTTCGAACGCTCGTTAAATATTTGAAATCAATTTTTGCTAAATTCGATAGTTTTTTTACAGACAGAGCAAAGCCTTTGAATATTTTCTTACAGGTTTGCAAAATTCATACATTCGTAAAATCGAAAGGATACTTGTGCCGGTTGTCGATCAAATATAAACTTTCTTTATAAAAATATCTTCTTGCGTTAAAGTCATAATATTTTGCCTTATAATTTTTTAAACATATATGTTGTAACTTTTATTTCTAACTTTTTCAATAAAAACATTTTTTCTGAAAAAATATACCTTGTTAAATTGTAATTAAATTTTTTATAAAACATTAAAATATATAGAAAATAAAGTTAATACATCTTGTAATCTTTGCAGTACTAATAAGAATAGTAATTTTTTTTAATATAAAGGCTAATTTGTAACAAAAGCTCTCAACTAATTAACATTAACAAAACTGAGAAATAATCTACACGTTATTTCAACGACAACCCATTCCCAAAAAAAAATCGACAGCCCAAACAGTCTTTCAATTTCCAACACGTATTTTCAAAACGTTTCCAAATGTTCGTCGCGAAGCTTTCTCAAACAATGCACAATCTCCGACTACGACGCGAGGCGCGCAACACGTTATACACCCCCTCCATCCATCCCCGCTCGAGGTGCACGAGTCATTCCTAGAGCGCGCAATGAATCAGCAAAGAGAGCAACTCGCGACTCCTAAAATCCTCATCCTTTCCCAAATCGTTCTGTCACTTCCTCGCGCTCTGTCGTACACGTACCGCGTGCACGCGGCGACTCGGCTCCCCGCTCTCGCTCTCGGTGTCTGCTGCTGAGAGGGGCGTATGCACACGCGCCGCTGCGGCGAGAGACGGAGGGTTAAGGTCCGATCAATGTCGGATAATTTGTAGGCCTACCAGACGTCTCGGCTACCAGGAGAGCAGCCGCCGGCGGAGCTCTTTCACTCCCCCGCGCGTTTATTCCGCGCGCGCCTACGTGTGCCTCTCGAGCACGTGCTCCGCGGACTTTCTTTCGCGCGGGGAATACGGTGTGCTTCTATGTATAGCCGCGTCGCGCTTCCGAGTGTTTCGACGATTTTCGCGGGACGCGGCTTTGGGTTTTCCGTTATTATTTACTATGTATTTTTTATAATTATAGAATTATTTAAAGTAAATAAAGTGAAAAATGTGTAAATAAAGTGAAAGATTACTTTTTTCTAGTTGTAATAATATTTGCTGCATATTTTTATATTGAATCAGTTCTTCATATTTTATTTTCAAAAATTGTTTACGGTAATAATTATCTATTGTCGAATAAAAAATTAATAGAAAAGAGCAGTTAACGCAATTCTCACAACTCTCTTTAAACTTACTTATCGATAAAATTACACGTCTATGTAAAAAATAAATTAATAGCTTTTCAGAAAAAATCAGACTTACATGAACGATATGAATATCTTACCGACTGGATATTTTAAACAAACATAAAACAAAATTGCAATCGGTAAAAGCGCAGCTGTTTCGAGAGCCCTCTGCCACTTGCCTAAAATTAAAAGAAAACTCGTCACGAAACCGTCACAAAATGCTCGTTCCTCCACTCCCCTCTCGAGCTCTCTCTCTCAAAGCAGAGGGCAGCGTCAAAATATGCAAATGAGTCTCTTTGTTCGATACCTGCCGGCTTATTTTTGGCCCCAGGCTCGCAGGAGTAAGGCGCAGGTCGCCGCGGCTGCAGCGCGCTCGCGGACCCTCGGGATATGCCCCGTGACCCGAATAAGGGCTTCAGTAGGACCCCTGCGACCAGGAGACCATCCTTCGCCTCCTTACGCACGCACTTGACGCCTCCTCCGACGGCACACACGCGCGTGTAGGCTTACATTCGGCCGCTCGCAAAGCTCGCTCGGGCGGTCTTCCCGCGGGAGGACTATGCTATCCTGCTAGTTGTTTACGCACGAATCTTTCGAAAAAAATGCTCTCGAGCGAAACGGGATGGGGGTGGGCTTGGGGTGCGAGGGAGCGGAGGACGCCGGAGGCTGCGAGGGTGGGAAGTGAAAAAGTGAAGGGGTTCGATGGAAGGTGGATCGCGCGACTGGCTGAAGCGCGATCCACCTTCAGAGTTTGTAGTTTTATTCAGAATGACTGCTTTTGTGTTCCTTGTGATCTGAAAAGTTTAATGTGATTCTATTGTATTATAAAAAAAATGAATGTAACCTAATTACAACAACGTAAAATTACATGTAAAATTATTTGTTCACTGTGAAACGAACTGTTAATTTTGCCGTATCGAGTTATAAATTCTATCTGCGCATTGTTATGACCTGCTTACTACGAATAAATATTACTAAAAAGTAAACGAGATTTTATTTACAAAATCAATATATTCTTCACGTACTAACTAAACTGTCAATCTTGAAAAACTGTAAAATTATCATATTTAACAAGAGATAACATTACGCGAAGTTAATACAAAGCAAGTATGCAAGGGAAAATTTGCAGTCACTGCATAAACCACGCAGGTAGGATATATGCGATGAAAACACGATAAGATCAGTTAGACGGATTTAGACAGATTTGTCGGGGGTTTCCCTACCAGGACCTCAGGACGCGTAGAATTTTCGTCAGTCGTGGAACTTATCCCTCGGGATCGGCTTAGCATATGTAGTCCACATTTGGAGCAAATGAAAATTGATAGTTGCAAAACTGGTTTGGGAATAATTTATTTGCGGAGTAGATAACTATAGTGATATATAAATAAAATAAATGTGTCAAATTAAATTATTAGTTTATAGGTAATTTAGAACTTGCCTTAACAAAATTACGATTATCTAATCATAATTAATTTAAAAAGGAATGTAATAATTTAAATAATCCTGAATGTTTTACGTTTAGATTAAAATAAATTCTTCACGAAAATGAAGGAGACATAAAATAAGCTCCAAATCGTTAATAACGTTAAAACTCTGTAAGACAGATTAATGAACTAATTGTTTTGTTTCTATGTTACTGTGTCAAGTATTATTATTATTATAAACAATTTACGAAATAACAATATTTATTTAAACTATATATATCAAAAATAATCGCAAAAAGTGTATCTCGAAACTTTTCAAGCGTACCCCTCAAAAATCGTCGTCTCATCCGTCCTGGACCCCAATGTCACCGTAAACTTTACACAGTTCCATCTCCCGCTAAGCAACCCGCGCCTTCTTTTATCCAGCCAAGGATCTCTCCAACACTTGTTACACCGGGAAAGAATCCTTCCATTCCACCTGCTACCCTGTTCGGCCGTCACGCACAATATCCCTTCGAAATCGGCGTAGGTCGTCCCGCTCCACCCTGCGGGGGCGGCTTCTTCCCCGCCGCCACCAAGGACTTCTTTCGGGCACCGCATTCCTAAGGGTTCCTTTGACGGTCTACTGCCCTGGTCGGGCGACTCGCGGGGCATCCCTTCGAAATCGCCGTGGGCCGCCGCCGCTCCCTCGCTCTCTCACTCTCTCCTCCCCCGGCGTATCCTTGGCCCGGATGCACGTGTGAACACCCCATGGGGGAATGTGGGTAAGGCTGCCCTGTGACCTCTCCGTCCCAGGGGAGCAGAACGGAAGCGGAAGGAAGGAGCCGTCAAGTGGCCCTGATTGGATCGCGCCGATCGGACGACGGTCAGTGCTTAAAAGAGCGCTTTCTTGCAGGGGGCTCGATGACGAGGAGGATCGGTGCACGGCGCGGAGGGAGGGTGCTGATGCAGTCGGCTGCGGTGGGCGGTGGTTGGGATATGATTTTGCTTGTTTATTGGGGTTCGATAAATTATTTGTCAATATAAAGGTCTAAGCGACAATTTCACTGTTAGGAACTATCATTTATTTATACGCATAAAAAGAAAAATTTAAACAAAAGGTTGTGACTTATGTATAATTATGTAAGCGTCCGCCTACTGTACTAAAAGAAAGAGTTTGAAAACATTTGGTTAAAAATAGAATTGAGCAAAACGTTTGATGTAAATATTTCATTTTTCGGTGCGACAACACTCGAGGATTGTAATAGGCAAGTATTTCTTTTCAACTTGTGTATGATGTAATTTCGAACGACAAGGTTGTTTACGTAGGCACTAGGAAAGCATGAAGAAGGGCATTTTTCAGGGTGCAGTTATATAAGTATTTCTCACAATGTACGGGGGAGAAGCGTAAACAGTACCAAAGGACTTTACTTTCTATAACACAGTGATTTTTATAATAAATAATTGATAAAAAATGTTAAATATTTTATTAACAAACGCATTTATATCATTATTATTGCTCAATGTCTTACAGTATTTTAAGAAATACATTAAATTTCTATACTATTAGACTTTTTGTTTTATTTTTTCGGTCATTAATTTAATGATGTTATTTATTTGATGATAAATAATAGTTTTAACTTCTCACTTACAGAGTTTTTGTTTCGTAATTTAAAAATTCGTTTTTTTTTTTAATTTAAAAATAACTCATTTTTAACTGCATATATTACAGCATCATTAAAATTAATTCTCGAATCATCAAACGTAATTCTACAACATTTAGTTTGCATAACTCAGTTAAATTCAGCAAAAAGCACTGCGATACAATTCAATATTAAATACCCCTTCGTCGACGTTTCATAAAACGCTATCAATCTCCAGCATTATCCAGTTACAAAGTATCCCACCTAAAAATCATCGAGCTCGTCATCGCCTGCACACAGTCCGATCATCGAGCGGCCACAGCTCGCGCAAAATAATCCTCCGTCTCTCCGGCGTCGCGGGCCGCCTATTTGGCGCACAACGAAATTAGGATGCGTGTAACCCAGGCGGGCCGCGACTTCCAGTCTCGGTCTGTTCTCCTGGTCGGCGAACCCCCCTAAACACTGTCAAAATTTCAGGATCGAGGTCATCGTCCCCCCGAGCTCTCTCGTACCTCTCTCTCCGCCGTGCAAAAAGGAACGCGAGTCGGCCCCGCGGGCGACGTCCTTCCCTCTCTCCTTTCTCTCTCTCTCTCTCTCTCTCTCTTTCTCTTTCCAAAGGCTGCGGGCAACAGGTAGAGGCCGACCTTTTCGGGAGCTGAAATCCTCGCGTGCGCTCGCTCCTTTTTTTTTCTATGCGCGGCGCGTCGTCCTTTTGCCGGGGGAGAATTCATGCTTTCCTGCTGACTCAAGGATTCGACTATCCTTAAAGCGGTAATCGCGAGCGTTTGGAATCCTGATAGAAGCGGCCTGCGGAGGATCATTCTTTTGCGGATTTTTCGCTTTCATCGACTGTTTTGAGTTTCAAAAGGAGCAGACTTTTTTTAAGTTGTCTTCGAATATTATATAGTAACAATATGCATTATTAAAATAATAATATATTCTTTAAAAGACCCATTTTGAATAAAATAGTAATTAAAAAATTTATTGAATTTTTAAACCAAACAATACTTTGCGAAATAAAACATTTTAAACATTGAAATCGAATTGTCTTAAACTTAGCCCAATTTAAATACGGCATTACTGTTTATCTGATAATCCTACATATTTAAAAAAAATTTTCACTTTATTTAAAAACAAAATGTTACCTTTGTTTAAAAATAAACAAACCGAATAAATAAATACAAAATAATAATTACAAAAATGTAAATCCAGAAAAGAAGCCGTGTATTCTCCATCCACACAACCGTCGCAAAGCGGACGTTTAAACTCCCCTCGGCTTTTATGGCAAAAAAGTAGCGGCGAACGAAGGCGATCGCGGATTTACGATTGGATTTCTCGAGCGTAATCGCGTCACAGAACGGCGCACCGCGAACCTGTGCACGCGCGCGCGAGTAACAGAGGGCGAGGATCTCTCGCCTTTAATCCTAATGCCGTCGGGCGTCGAGCGATTTCGCGCCCTCGGGCGCGCACTTAATGCCGGATTAAAATACGTCTTAGCCGCGCATAATGTAATCGCTCGCGACTCTGTCGATTGTGTGTGTGTGCGTGTGTGCGATGAGCCAGAAATAAAGCGGCAGAAAAGTCCGGCAAAAAAGCGGGAGGGGAATAGAGGCGAACTCGACCTTAATTCCGCGCGACTTCGATATATATCCTGCTGTCGGGGATTTTTGAGCGCGCAAATGTTCGCGGGATTACCGGAATCTTTCGGCTTTGCTGTTCTCTGCGTGTTCTATTACTGATATTTCAATTCTGTCCCTCAATATTTGGACAAAAAAAAAATAGTCAACTTTGGGCTTGATTTTGCGAAGCCTCGCTCGTGTTTGCGTCGTCGAAACTCGCATCTGCACAGTTGAAAAGTGAATTAACCATTAATCTTTTGGGGCTACTTTCCTCAAAGTGCAGTGACAACGTTGTTGTTGAAGTCTAAGATTTTATTTTTTTACGTTAATTCCAAAAAATTACAACTGCACGTACTTTCAATTTTAGAGTTTTATCTAGCAATCAATTTTAAGATCAAAATAACAGTTTTATGAACGCCCAACTAGATTCAATATAAAATAAAAAGGATTAAAAGAAAATTGCGAAAGCTTCAATTCCGCGAGATTAAAGTCCAGTGAAGTATCCCCGTCACAATTATATAAATAGCAAAAGGTTGCTCGATATCCCCTCAAACCCGCGGCAACTCCAGAATTTCCCTCTCCACTCGGCGATCCGGGCCAATCGCTTAATCGTTCCTCGCAATCTCCTCGAACGCCGCTAAAGAAAAATGAAAAAAAGTCGCATCGGCCAAACACTCGCGGGCCGATCTCCCGAATTAGCGGCTTCCACGCGCATCGCATCGGTCGGCATCGACGTTTCATTACGCGGCTATATGCAACCGCTCGCATTAATGTGCGCGCGCGGCTCGAAAGCCAAAGAGAAGTAGGAGCGCGACTAAATCCTTCGGCTACGCAAGAGAATGGGAATATAGGCGCAGGCTCGGGGGGGAGCGCGGGTTAAAAAAAAATGATAGAAAAAAAGGCGAGTGTATGTATATGTGCGCGCGAGAGAGAGAGAGAGAGGAGAGAGGGACTTATCCTTTGATCCAGGATTTATTTAACTATGTCCCGGCGAGCGGCTTATCCCGGGGGAGGATTTCTACTCTGACGGCTGAGAGCGCCGAGGGGAGAGAGAGAGAGGAGAGTATTGATTTTTAGCTCGAGGATTAGAGCCATAGTTCCCCGCGCGCGCACACACCGACGCAGGAATCGTTTCGCGAGCCGGCCTCCTACCCCCGGATACACAAAAGCTAATCGCGGCTCTTAATGTCATTTATATTTGACGGCGTTTTCCAACATTTATTACAGAGAGCGCGGCCCGCTGTCGATGAGCTTCGGCTTTTCGAGCGATTTCGAATATTATCGCCTCTCTCTCTCGCGATTGCGGGAAAGAGGGCTCGGATTTCGGAGCTGCTTATTGCCGGCTGAATTTTCAATCGACTATACTGGGATTGACATATTTCTTTTCTAATCGAGCGAGCGCGCTTCAAGATGAGTGTTTTAAATAGGTATCGATGGATTTATGACGCTTTTCCAGAGTCGTCATTTATATAGCTACAAAGATGGTGCAGAGTGGCTTTAATAAAGTTTCATATGGAAATTCATAGAAAATTTTTCGTATATTAAACACTGATAGATATGATTTTTGACGTTCGCCTCTAACGAAATCACCTACAATTTTTACCTCTAAAAGTTCGATAAGACTCAAACGAAGCCTCCACCACCTGTCCACTCCGCGCTCAAACCTCAATCGCGCATATTCCCCCCCTTCTCCTCCGTCCGTTTTCTTTACACGCGTCATTCAAAGACGCTCGTCCGTCTCTAGCTCGCTTTTATCGTTAATCGCTCGGTTCAAAGAGCAACGGCCGTCGACTCGCGCGCGCGCGGGGGAAATCTGTGCTGGCCGCTCGCTGCCGAACAATACAACGACGATGCACCCGGGGGTTGATAAAAACCCCGTCGACACTCGGCAGCGGGTATAAATAGACGCGGGAGAGAGGAGGAAGCTGGCTTTGGGCGGATGACGCTTATCTGGCCGCTCGGGTCACCGATCGCTCGCGCGACTTAATCAAAGCCGCGAGTCGCGACTCGCGCCGGCTCGCGTAAGGACGGAGAGGCTTTTGCTTTTCTAAGCGATATATAGGCGCTTTTTTTGAAGCTGGGATCGAAAGCGCGATGATTTTCGAACTGAAACCGATATTTTGTTTTGGCGGTCTCTTGGTGAAAAATGCTTCGTAAAGATACTTTTCTTTGTTTGAAAACATAAAGGGAGATAAGCGTTTTAGTAGTTAATGGGTTAGTGGCACTCATTGTCAGCAAGGCGCGTAATCAAGCTCAAATAAAAATAATCTCCCGCCTGAAAATAATTCAAAACATTAATTGCCTCTATCGAGAGCGCAGTTCGTTTAATCTTCCTTCGGATTAACGCCCCCGGTGCACCGAGAATCTTCTCCTCCAACGAGACTTCGAAAAATACTTGCACCGCGTGGTGCTTCAAATACCCGAAAAAAGAGAGAGCTCTCTTGTCCGCGCGTCCGACTATCGATCCGGCCGGTCATCGCGCTTAACATAATCCAAAAGCCGGGGGCCCGTAATCTCTCGACTAATTTCTCCCGCCGTTTTCCGATGCCTCCCCGGTCCCCTCCCCCTCCCGATTATGGTCCCTGTATGTTAATGCGCGAGAGCTAAATCCGAGAGAGAGCGCGAGAGGGAGAGAGCCGCATGCAGGCTCTTGCGCAAGCGCGCGATTTATCTCGGATTTTGCGTTTTTATTTCGCGCGCGCGCGCGTTCAGTTATTGTTAATCCGCGCGGCCTCCGCCGCGTAATTTAATACGGGAGAGGCGGCGACCTTTTTGCGCGAATACGTCGGGAGGAAGGATGCTCGATCGGTCCGAGTCTCGATTGCGGTTGGTTTAAATCGGGCTTCGTTAAAATTTTGAGTGGGCGAAGAAGAATTTCCGCGAATATCTCTGTATGAAAGAGCTTCGAAAATAACGAGAAGATGAGCCTTTTTCCTGAAATCCCGCTATAATCACGCGATTCCCGGGCTAATCTCTCTCGCGAGGGATTAAAACTCAAAGTAAAAATACTCCTTTGCTATATTCGGAATAATCCTCTAATCCGCCGTCCGGCGGCGGGGGGGAGGGGCAGTCTTTTCCAGACAGAGCTTTTTCACCGCGCGCTTCGCACATATATAAAATTATCTGCGTCAATCGGCGGCGGCTGTCAAAAATCGCGTTCGGAGCGGGATTATAGCCGGGGCTCTCTCGGCTTTTCGCATATATATACGTATATATACGCGCGCGAATCCTTGATTACGTATTTCGCAGCGAGGCGGCCGCGATACACGCAAGCAGTGTAAATCGTATTAGGGATTATTGCGCGATCAAAAATATCCCCCCCTCCCCCGGGGGATAATCCTCGCGGCCGCTGTCTGCGTGTGCGTGGCATTAACTTCGCCGGACCCCTTTTTGGTCCTTTTCGCTCCGTGCGCGTGTATGAATTTCGATAACGGAGCGGAGGAGTATCTTATGGAACTAGTTCTGCGTAGGTGTCGTTTTTATATACGTTTAATGCCGGACAGATGAACTGATGTTTAATATATTTTATGGAATGAGGTGGGAAAATTTCTTTTTGTGGCTTCGAGTTTTCATTTATAAGCGATCGATGCAATATCGGTTTGGAAATGCGTGAATAATGAATAAAAGCCGCAAATCCGCGAAATTTATTTTCAAGCTGACGGAGTATTATCCAAAATATTATCCCTTTTAAACCCGCCTCTGTTGTTTGTAAAAGTTTGACGGAAAAAACAAAAATTTTACGCCGTGCACAGAGGATTTTTGTTATTTTTCAAAGCTTTAGCTAATCCTTCTAACATATATATATATATCCTTCTATGTCAATTTAAAAACTTAAGATCATCCATTCGTGAATCGAATTTTTACTCAACTAAGCCGATAAAAACCTAGTTGGAACTTCGAAAAATCTTCACGTAAAAACTTTGCTCCGCTCAAAATCATTAGCTGCGTTGTCGATTAAAAAATCTCTTACCCCCGTTAACTCGCTCATGAATAATCGTTCCGTAAGAGCACGTGCGCACCACGCGCATACGGATTGCGCGAGAGACGCGGCCGGATTAGCGCAGCGCAAAAGCTTTAGACGCGGAGAGCGAGTCGAGAGTCGACCTCTGCGGGCGCGCATTAACGCTCCCTCCTACGCTCGGCTTTCGATTTATCTCTTAATTCTTTTGGAATTCTCTCTCGGTCCGTTCTCTCTCTCTCCCTCTCTGCAGTTTCCCGTGGCAAGCGGGGCAAAGCCGCCGACGTTTATCTCCCCGCTTGATCCGCGGCCATAATGAATCCGTAAAAAATTTATGTCGCTTTTCGCGTCTCGTGTATGTATAAAGCTCCGGTTCCTTTTTGTCTCCCGGCGGGAATTGGAAATTCGAGGCGCGGCTCGATATTTTAAATAATCTTCGATCCGCGTTTTGCGTACGATTATTAACGGAAATTTTGTCAGCGAAATTAAATAAAGCAAAATTAAATTACATCCGACAATAGAGGCGACTTGGGGTATACAGGAATATATAAGCTCTCGGCGAAAAAAGCAAAATAAATGAAGAGCGTAGCAGAGAGCCAAAGTTAAAAGTTCCCTCCCCTCCGAGGGTTATTAATCGACGCCGAAGACTGCCGAATAGTCTTAAAACGCGGCTTAGGCCGTTTTTTTCTTCCCTCCCCATTGTGCTCTCCTTGCCACAATGCCCCGAAACTCTCTCCGTTCTAATACTCTTAAACAAAAATTTATATAAGTATATACATCGCGCAAAGACCTCGGCGACGCAAGAAGTGTATAAATGTATATCAAAGAGGAGCGCTCCGCCGGCCCCGGGCTCCTCTATCCATTTTTAATAGGATTTGTTAAATGATCCCTGCGGAAAGGAACTTTCCGACCGGACTTTCTTCGTCTTTGCATTGTCCGGGGTCCTTCCTCGCCGGAAAACAATGACAATGCCGATGATAATCGTTTTACGCGGACGCCACTTTCGTCGTAAAGAGGTGTAAAGTACGCAATAAAGAGGGACTACCTTTCGCAGAGGGAAGAACGACGGGTTGGCTACCTTTGTTAAATTGTTGAGTACGCAAGTTTTGGGCATTATGACTTGGGTAATAAAAATTTGTGGCGGTTCAAAGAAGGCATTAAATGTAGGTTACAATGGAATGGAATTGAAGCAAATTTTATAATCCGCCAATGTATACAGTTATATTTAAAAGTATGAATAAATAAATGTGGACATTGTCGTTTAAGAGTAAGATTATCTTGCGCAGCGTCTGGTATATAAGTTCTCGCGGGAATGTTAAATTTAAAAATAAATCCCGCGTCGTCTGAAAAATAAATACTGATTCTGAGTTGTGCAACATATATAAATTCATACATGAATTTTTCCGGCTGCCTCTAAAGTAAAACTTAAAAATTGTTATCACCAAAAAAGAAATCAGCCATCGAATCTCCCGATCGAGATCTCGCATTCAGCCGTCCATCTCTCTCCGCCTCCTCCTTAGCCGCAGCGCGTCTTTGGCCTCGGCAAGGGCAAGAGAGAGACAGAAAGAGAGAGAGAGAGAGAGAGAGAGAGAGAGAGAGAGAGAGAGAGAGAACTTGCCGAGAGTGCAATAGCGCCCGCTAAGGTGACAGCTGGCAGCGGCGGCCCGTTACGCGAACTAGATTTCACGCCGCTAAACCAACACTCGGGTGAATACATAATGTGTAATCCTCGCGGGGTATGCGCGCGAGGCGCACTGGACGTCTTAAGGCTAATCTTGTTAGGCGAGGCTGACCCTTAGGCAGACACTTTTTAATCCCTTAAACTCGCAGCCTGCATTTTGCATAAGAAAGAAATAGGATTGCGCCGCCGCTGCTGGCACTCGGCTGGCCAAGCTAAGCTAAGGAGAGGTCGCCCGCGTATACGTACATCGCGATCTTGGTCGGCGCGCGAGTGATTTGCCGAGACGCTTTTTTCTGGATTAGCAGGATTGAAGGGAAATGGGTAAATGTTGTCGTTTCGAGCGTTATCATTTTTCGCGCTGTAACAACAAAATACACGAGAAGTTTTGCAAAAAATTTACAAGAAAGTTTAGCGGAGGAATAACTTTGCATATCTAATCGTTAGAGTTGTGATTAATGAGGCATTCCAGTCATAAATTAGTGAGCAAAGCTGCGAAATGTATATAAACTGGACGGAGTTATGTCATAATCAAAGTACGGCAGAACGAAAAAAAAGGGGTAAAAACAAAAGTATCGTGTCTCCGAAGATTTATACAGTTATTGACATTAGCTGCTGCGCCTTAAGATTCACAATTAATAGATTATTTGCGCGAGCTATTTTTAACCGTCTTAATCGCTTTCTCCATTAGTCTTTATACGTAAGTGCAATCCAGCATCCCGCCACTTATCGTAATCGCGTATTTTCCACTTGAGAAAACACGAGAAAAACGACTCATTATTGAAACTACGAGCTTCCAACCAAAGCGGGAATCTCTTTTAAACGAGTCGGCACTCTTATAAACACCAATTTGAGGAAAAAAAAACCCCAGCGTGAATCGTTGCAAAACCACATGTCTCGATCATTGTCTAATATCAAATCACTTTAGCAACTAAACCGCTTGTGAATCGGATGCGCAAGAAGATGGAGATAGGGCATATTAAAACTGCCGCCAGAGAAAAAGAGCCATCTCCGAAGGGGAGCCTTATCTTCTCCCTAGTAGCTCTCGCCGCTATTTCAAGAAGAGAGAAAGAGAGAGCAAAAGATACGAAGAGCGCGAGGAACCGTCACGCTTTTAATGTCTTTTCTCTCTGCGGTTTTGATTAAGAGAGTCAACCAAGTTCGAGGCAAGGAGGATGAGGAGTCGGAGAAAGAAGCCGAAAGATAAGGAGGAAAGAGAGTACGAGGGAATGTGTGAAACGGAAGGTGGGGAGGGGGATCGCGATGGGACGGAGAAGGGACGGGGATCGGTGGGAAATGCTCATTGATTGATTAAGGAGTTTGATTCATAAATTCAGTGTTTATGTGCTTTATGCGAAGTTGTGAATTAAAATGTGTACTCGACTCTCGTATTGGCAATTCACGGTCGAAGAACCAACAGTTAAAATCCCTGATTAAAGTTTTTACAAATTCCTGCAGTTTTCTTACCCGTTTAAAGTTTGCGCCTTGAATATTTTATTGTAGGTCTTGGTAATCTGCGCCGAGCTTATATAACGTTTTACGAACACGGCTACAATTTTAACTCGGTTAACATCCCGCGAATTAATTATACGAAAAATTTGAGTCATATAATTTAATCTCGAGCCACTTTAAATCTGAGATAATTTTTCCCGGGGAGATAAAGCCATAAAAATAAAGGGAATATGGAAGAGAGAGAGAGAGAGAGAGAGAGAGAGAGAGAGAAAGATAAAGCAGATAGAGCGTAAGAATAGAGGAAAGAAAAAAGAGATAGCTTTGAGTAATTGTTGGCTTATGGCCGGCGGATCGTTAAAAGCTGGTTTCTTGACTTGTGGAAAAGCGTGTTACGCTCCTTATCATTAATCTCTTTCATTTCTCTCTCTACTCTGCGAGCCATTATTCACATTTATTTTAATTATATGGAGGCGTTATCGAATTCTAATTGAGACTTTAATATACGCTAGACGGGCGAATAAACTTGAAATAAGATTTTCAGGAGTTTATTTACAATAAAAAGTGTCTAGTAGGAAACTTATTCTTATTAGAATAATTATAGTGGAAATTATTTGACGAGCAGATTTCTTTTAGTACATTTTTTTTTCAGCTTTTTAAAGTTTATTAAACTGTTATAATTCAGTTTTTACGCGCTTCGTAAAAGTACCATAATTGCACTCTATGATAAGCTAGCATTAAATTATAAATGAACACTCGAAAATTATTTAGGAAGCGATGGGTATATTGAAGAGCTGAATTTCGATTTATTATCTCTTGAAACTCGATAATACCCTGATTATATTAATCCAACTACATCACGTAAATGAAGTTTAAATTATGATTTGAGTACGCGATTAAATAAATAATTCGGAATCGATGATTTGCTATTCTTAATGTAAATTCAGCTGAACATTCATAAATTTAAAGTACTATTTAATCATTCTGAAACAAATAATTTGCGTCAAGCATAAATTTCGCTTGGAGAAATGCAACGAAAATAACTATTATACATAAGCTAAGAAGCCATCAATTCATCGAAATCAAAATTCTATAAGCTACACCGAAAAAGCCCGAGAACAAGCCTAATCCGTCCTTCGGCATCGCCCCAATCCTCGAGGCGCTGACAAAGTGGAAGGCAGCATCATCCCCCTTGGCCGCAGAAAAAAAAAACTGACCCCAGCGTCTTACCTCCATCCCTCTTAGATTCGGTCTTGCGTCCCGAAGACGGGAGAGAGAGTGAGAGAGGGAGAGGGCGGCGATCGCTGTAAAATTTAGTTTGCAGCGGATAGCGGAGCGGCGAGCCACTCGCTCTCTCTCTCTCTCTCTCTCAGGGGTGGTTCGAGTAAGTGGTGGTTTTCGGGGCCGCGCGCCTCTGATGCGATTTCACGCTGGATTTGCCTAAGATCTCCGCTAAGGAGCCCCTTTAGTTTTCCCCCCGCACCGGCGGCGGTCCGAGGCCGCAGTCGCTCTCACTCTCTCTCTCTCTCTCTCTCTCTCTCGCGTCTGCCTCCGGGCGACGCCGCGAGACGTTGTAAAATGGAAGAATAATTATGCCGCGGCTAAGAGGAGGAGGCGGAAGGCTCTTTGCGTCGCGGGGGACGCCCGCCGACGACGACGACCTGCTTTGCAATTTTACCGGGGGGCTCTCGGGGACTGAGCCGCGAGAGTTGAGGATTGTTTTTAGGAGCGATAAGATTAGCTGAAATTGACTAATGACCAGCATTAGGGGATTTGTCATTAGTCATTCGAATATTGTGTTCGTTCTATCGAACATTTTTTCTCAAAAGAGGTTTTCCCTTTCGCGGCAATCAACGCCCACTAAAATTCACGCTCCCGCGGACTTTAAAGTCCTCGAATAATACTCGTATACGGGATCCTCCGCCGCTTTCGCAAAACAAACTCCGGCGGCCAAAAAAGTAAAGTGGCCGGCTCCTAATCTCCGGCTCAACGCCGGAACGCCGGATTCCGCGGATAAAGCTCTCGCGCGGAATCGCCCTTCCGAAGCGATCCGGGTCGAAAGGTGTGTGTGCGCGCGCGCGCTCGCGAATATATCCTTCCGGACACAAAGATCGCGCCCGCCGCGTCTCCGAGATAAACGGAATAGCTGCCGAGGGAGAGAGAGAGAGAGAGAGAGAGAGTAGAGAGTCCTTCCGCAGGATGACGTAGTAATCCCGCGAGGGGGAAGGGGGGCGGTTGAGACTCGCGCTCGGCCTTAGCCTTCGGGTTAAGCCGCAAGGGTTTGCATATAGTCCGTGGCGCCGGAGGATTCCGCGCTCGTACTCGTCCTAGTCGTTGCTGCCTAATCCAACCGGCGAGGTCTTATGTAGGCCGACTGACCCCTTAGACACCAGCCCGCCGGCGCGACACGTGTGTGCGCCAGTTGAGCGCCGAGTTTATGTATACGGACCGTTGGATTTCCGGCTGACGATTTTTTTTTTCTCTCTGCGGCCGAGGCGATTATTCAATCTTCCGTTTTGCGTTTGAACTCCGGCTCTTTTTTACTGCGGGATTTTAAATAAATGTATGTATCCGCGCACCGGCTATATTACCTCCCAGAAGGCGAGTGATATATCCCTTCCCGAAAAATTGCTCCTTAGCGAGGAAGTAAGCCGCGGGTAAGAAAAATCGCGAAACGGCCTCGACACACGCTCCCGCGCCCCGTAAATCAGCCGGCGCGGCCCCCGCGAACGAGTTTGCGCGCTTACAATAACTCGTTACCGAAAATCCCAAATTAAGCTCCTTAGCCGAGAAATTTACGGGAGCGAGCGAGCGAGGCTCCTTGTACACTCGGCCTCCAGTTTGCCCAAGTAATTTTAATCTTCGGGCGCGCGCGAGCGCCGCGCAGGCCAGACGTGACGCCTTCTTCCCCCGAGCGGGTATACACATAATACACACGATCGCGATTCGAAAGGAGGCGGCGGCGGCGGCGGCGGGCCCGCGGCAGGCAAGTTCGCGCATCTCGGGCTCTCTTTTTACCCCTCGGCGCGCGGGAGGGCTTTCCGCCCCGTCTAAGCGTCTTAGAGAGCAAGTTTTCACCCTTCCCGCGCCAGCGACGGAGGAGGTGTTGTAGTTGCCGTCGCGAGGTGAGGAAACTTGGCCCGGGATCGCGAGCGAAGGATATATATAGTTCGTCGATCGCGACGAAGTCGAGTTTCCGTATTGTCGGGAGAAAATGCGGGCGCTGGGAGAGCGCAGATGCTTTTTTGGGACGGGGGGAGGAGGGTCGCTAATTGGATGCGATATTGTTGAGCGACTTTCGAGTTAGTTTGATGAGTTGACGGAGAGGTTTTATTGGATAGTTTATTCGAACGAGCTACTTAGCTGATAAGAAGACGAAGTGTCGTAGCTTTGAGAAAGCGATTTTCACTCATTTATAAGATTTGATTTAGAGAAAATTTAAGAATCTTGATGTCTTTACATCACTCAAATTGCAAAAAAGTATATGAACATTCAAAAATATAACCGAAGCAGCATCAAAAAAAGTTCTGGTCCTCCGTGGAGCAACGCCCGTCCCCGCTCTTCCTTATCTCGAAAGCAAACCAATAAAAAGGAAAACCCAGCGAAAAGAGCAACCTCGTCATACATCCCGAACGCCATCCTTCTAAAAATAGTCGCGGATCGCGAATCGCGACGGAGACGGCAGCCCGCGCGCGCGCGCGCCTCGGGCAGCACAGCTAACGCGCGCGGGGATTTGGAGGGTTTCGTCGCGTGGCCGGTGATCTCGTAAGCTGGCGAAGGTTATCTCATTACGTCTTATCTGGAGCTTTCGCGTTTTTTCCCAACCGCGCCGGGACACCTCTCTCTCTCTCTCTCTCTCTCGGGCTTAAATCGCACGCGACGCTCCGGCGGCGCGGCCGGCACGCGAGGATCTTTGTGCCAACGCGCGCAGGGTTAAGGGTTTTTCGCCGGATTCGCGTAATTCGATTGTCGGCCGCGTATAGCCGAGGGAGAGAAAGGAGGACTCGCGATCGCGTTGCCCGGATCGTTGCGGAGAAGCTCTCTGCATTTGCGATGCATCGCTCGAGGAGATTCTTTAGGCACTGTGAGTATCAACTTTTATTTGGAACATTTTAAAGATTTGTTGGATTGAAATAACCGTCACTTCAAATGAAATGCCCTGCCGAAAAAATTCGCACATACCAAACGCTCGGCAATCCCCATTAGCACACTTATAAGACTGTTCCTCTCGCTAACGAGCGAATTAATGAAAAAAGGCGGATAAGAGCCCCTGTGCCATCGCCGAAATTAATAAAGAAAGTTGGCGCTGCCGAGGGAAGCGCCCGGAGAGACGAAACGAGGCAGAAAGTAAGCGATAGCCGCGCGCGAGAGGGGCGGGCGATAAAAAAAAAAAGAGCGGACTTCGAAAGAGTTTGCGCCGCCCCCCCTTATCCTGCATCCGCCGGATCAGCCTCAGATACCGCGTACGCCCACGCTTTCCTTCTCCGCGCGCCGCTTTACGGAGCTCGATTCCCGGCGCGCAGCCGAATGATAATCGCCGAGTGTATTGTACGCAGTTTTAACTATTATGGGCTGGAAGACTTTTGATTTCTCGGACAGTTGGTAGTATATATGTATTTGGAATTTTAGTTTTAAAAATTTTTAATTTTGGCAATGAATTAATACAGTTTTGACCTAATATTTAACGACTTTTTATATGTCGAAAAACCGTGCATATTTATAAGCGGCTTATTATTCTGAACTTCGTATCATTAGCCGTTAAAATTATTTTTAAATAGAGCTTTTAAGCGTCAAAGAGAAAGGAAACGAGCCCAGATGATTAGCACGATTATAATATATAAATTATGTTAAAAATGGTTTGAAAATTCAGATACTTACAATTTTTAAAAATTCAATTTTTAATGACTGAAAAAGATTTAATTTTCAATTCTTATATTAAAGAATTATTCGTAAACACGTAACTGAAAAAAACTTAAAAAATTTTCATGTACTGTGTAAAATAATCTGAAACATCATTACAATGAGTTTCTCATTAAAATTCTATTAGTTACTGTCCTACGTCGCTGATAAGATTAATAAAATTTGTTAAATTTATTTTCAAAAGTCTTAGCTTTGCCCCGAGCTACGTTGGCGCAAAGGAAAGTGTTATCCGCTGTGCAGAGTGCAGAAAAAGCGAGATATAGACGGCACGGGGGCGCGGATGATGCGCGAAACGGCTTCGAGAAACGCGATTAGATTCCGAAAGACTAGACTGAGCAGTCTTAGATTACGAGAGGCTACGAAGACGCGGAGGAAACCTTAGGAGCCTAAATCCGCTCGCGCTCGCCTACATTCCGCGCCTCTCTCTCTCTCTCTCTCTCTCGTCCTTCTCGTCTTCGCTTCGCCCTCCCTCTTTTGCATCTACATAGCAAACAAATCGCGAATATAACTCGGTCGAAAGCTCGACTCGTTTTGCGCGACCCTCCCGGATCACCGGGACGCTTCCGACGCTTTTTCAAACTGGGTTAAGCGATTTTGACAGGCCGAGTAATCGACTTCTTTTGTATAGATGACTTTCGTTTAATCTTTGGGTTTATCTGAATTCGGGATTTAAAGTTATTGAAATGTTAATGGATATTTAATACAATAATACTTTCTTGAAAAGATTAATCGAACGATTATTTGCCTTTTTTTTAATTTCTGCGTCAAAAACACGTCAACTTCGAAGACACCCAACCCCTTCTACAAAAATAAACCAAACGAAGCAATCGCTTCTTCGCCGACTAGAAGGAGGACGCGAAAACAGCGGCAGTAGCCGAGTTTTCTCTTTCGCGATCGCGACATTCTTCGGGGGCGAAGAGCTTATCTTCCCGAGGACGGACAGCAGTCGCGTCAAACACAGAGAGAGAGAGAGAGAGAGAGAGAGAAAACTCTGCGGAAAAGCCTCTCCCGTCAGGGCAGATAACGGAAGCCCGATACAGTCGGCTGCCCAAGCACCAGAAATGAGAAATGTCTTTGGTCCGGATGGCGCTTGAGATTAAAGATTCCCGCGCGCTCTCTCGCCCCTTCGAAAAAACGATGATCGAAATTCAGGGAGTCCCCCCTACCCGTTCTCTCTCTCTTAATAAGGTTCCCGCCGAGGAGTCATTGTTGTCGCGCTGCCTGACAGCCGTTTCACTTTTTCGATGACAATGGAGAGACCGCGGATTCTTTTCCCCGACTGTTTCGCGCTCGTCTTTTTTATCGGATCGCTACGGTAAACCGTTTCGACCGAAGTGAATAGGTCCTGTCGACGTAGCGGTTTTTAATATTTTAAAGTATATAACGTTTAAGTTGGAAAATTCCGAAAGGCGTCGTAATGTTTAGATATCTCTTTAACACGACTCTCAACGTGTCGACAAGTAGTACGAGTCAAAGACGACACGGCGTCGATTCCTAAATCGAGGCTATATTAACCGTATAAATATTAGAGTCGCCGCTCTTACACCCATCATCCGGGACGTAAACCCCAAGCCCTCGGACGTCCGGGATTCAAGCTCTCTCTCTTCCTGCGTCCATCGACAGCTAATATACCCCGGGCGTGCATTAAGCATCGGCCTTCTTCCCTTAACGTCGCATGCGGAACCAAGACGACCGGCCGGCCGGACTCGTCTTGCAAGGTGTTAAGTCCGGACTAAGACGGCCAACAAAGGATTTAGTGGGCCGCGGCGCGTTATTAGGTATTAATGCCTAAACTTCGCATCTAATACGGGGGGTGGCGGCCGAGGGCGGGGTGGGTGGGTTTTGACCAGCGGCTAGTGTAATCCCGGCGACGTACTATAGTTTTCATTAGAGGGCCCGCGCGACGTCTTTGTGCCGGCTTTCGCCGCGGGCACGGTTTTGAGGTGGGCTTTTGCATCGGGCAATTTAATCGCTCCGCTGGACGCGGCTATTGCCCCCCTCTCGTAATATGCATGCGCTGCCGCTGCTGACCAACGTCCATCCGAGGATTTACCTTGGTCCAGTCGGTTCTTTAACTCAAGTTTTCAAGATTTATTTATTTATTTATTTTTGACACGAGGACAAATTTTGGAAATACTATTGCCTAATAAGTTCACAAATGAATCAATTTTAGGTAATTATCCAAAGCAGCTTACAAACCGAGTCAATAGAAAAAGTCGCAATAAACACTGCGCAATTCATCAGCCTGAGCAGCGAGAGAAGCATCGCGAGCATTGTCCGCGCAGCTAAGTGGTTAATTCTCCGCCGTTGGCGCACAGAATCGCTCCTCGGCACTTAAGGCGCTTTGGCCGCATACATCGGGAACGAGTGCGCTCGGGGGGCGGCCTTTGACGAAAGGCTGAATGCCAGGCGAAAGACGACGACGGCGGCGGCGGCGGAGCTCCTCCGCTCTCGAGGCGCGCGGCGCGGAGCAGCTCCTCCGTCGAGCAGCTCGCTCCCCCGCGAGTTTCGGCACATTCGGCATCGGGAGAGAGAGAGAGAGAGAGAGAGGGAGAGAGAAAAGCTGAGCGGGTCGGCGGGATTACAATCCGGAGTAGGATACAGCCGGCAGCCGCGGCAGAAGACTTAAGTCAGGGTTAAACGAGGATCGTCGCCATTGTGTCGCGAAATGCCGCGGCCCATTGTCTCGCGGGGATAGACGAGTGGATCTGCATATGCTTAGCGCGCGAGGGTTATACTCCGCCCGCCGACCCTTTCTCTCTCTCTCTCTCTCTCTCTCTTTCCCTCTCCCGTCTCTCTCGCTGCAGCGCTTAGGCGCTCTTTTGAGCTTTCATCCGTATTATGAGTTTCCCGTCGAGTTAGCGCGGATCTCTCGATCGCTGAATGTTTCAGGATCCGCCGCGCGGGAGGAGATTGTCGGCTGATGCGTCGCGTGCTGCGAAGTCATTTGAATTTGCGATCGGATGAATATTTTGTCGGTTCGTTATTTGCCAAGCGTTTATTGGAATTATTATCGCCTTTAAAAATTATAACTATTTAATTATCTATAGCTAAATGTCAAATAAAAATATATATTATAAGTATATTTTTTTAACGCTTTGTCTTTCTTTATTTCAGGCAAAAGTCTTCCAGTTCATTGCGTAGTCGAAGCAATTCACAGTATACTCGAGACGCGACCGAGCAGAGAAAACTGGCGGCAGCCGCACGTTGAAATCGACACGTACGTCTTCATCCCAGCAAACATGCCCTTTCAGGTATACTCGTTCAAGCTTAATCAACCGAATTTGCCGTTCCCGTCTCGTAACTGCGATTCCAGTACAAGAATCGCCAAATTACGTAGCGATCGTATTAACCCCGAAACCCTTCCCCGCAGGACCTCGTGGGCGAGGCGCTGATGCGCCTGAGCTACTCGAACGACCTGATCCTGAGCGCCCGTGGCAGCATCGTCATCAGGAACTGGAAGCCGCTGCCGACGGAGAAGATAGCGGACGGTCCGCTGCTGACGGTGGGCGACATCCTCGCCGAGCTCATCAATCTCGCGACGCTCAAGATCCAGGTGTACAGGTCGAGACCGCCGCCGCCGACGCCCGCCGCCGAGGTCAGGGACAAGCTGCTGAGGCTGCTGCTGCTGCGCAGCCACGCCGTCCTCGTCGCCGCCGGCTGTCCCCTCGACGAGGTATCGTTGAGATTCGATTGTTTAACAGTAAGATGATAAAATGGGGATGAGGCCGAAAGACTTTAAATAAAAGAAAAATACAATGTCGTTATCGGCAAGGAGGCGGGTAAGTCTCCGTGGAGAAGGCTGTATATAAGTTCCGCGCTTAAAAATGTATAAAATGTAAATCTAGCCAAGAGTGCTTGTTGCCGGGACGCCTAATCTCATTAAGAAGTCCTCCGGCTCCATCCACTCTCGCTCTCGCCTCTGCCCTCTTTCTATCGTGGTGCAGCCGCGTCGCGGCCTGCCTAATCTTTGCCGGAAACGGAAACTCGCGCGCTCATTCGCGGTTTCCTGATCCCCGCCTTAAATAAATGCTCTCCGTCTCTCTCTCTCTCGCTCTCGTAGCCTCGTTTGCTCGACAAAACTCGTTGGTTCGTTTGGCGCCGGTTTCAGCTTCTTTTCTTATTGGTCGGGTATAAAATGAAAATTTATTGTTTTGAGTATTTGGTAAATTCAGTGGCAATTTTTATCGACAATGAATCTGTCGATTATTGTTGTAAACAGAAACGATACTTAATTTAATTGATCTTTTGCGCAATATTTCTCGCAGCAATCATCAATATTTGATTGTTTTTAAATCACTAAAATACAAGTACGTTTTTGCGTATTACAGTAGAATACTTCTCATCAGAGGATTATTAAAAGACTAACGTAAATGTTAATGAGTCATGGAAAGCATGTGAAAGATAAGACTTTAGTATACATGACTGAAGAATAAATCAAAACTATAATTAACTCTGATAAAATGAGAAATTAATACCCATCGGATAAAAATTTCTTCAACCAAATGGAACCGCATTAGGTGAAAAAATCTTCCCCGATGCATCATCGATCTTACCATACACGAGCCTTTCGCGGGCTCCGCTGAAAAATTCGATTCCCAAACGAGACTTCCGAAGCGGCTGAAGCAAAATTACAAAAGACGTCTCTCGTTACTTTCATCCTCTCCACACGACTTGCTTTAGCGTCTCAGGCATCGGCGCTCGTCTGTCGAAGCTCAGAGCCGCTAAGAGCCGGCAGACTCGGCATCCGGAAAAGAGAGAGAGAGAGAGAGAGGAAAGATCTCGTAGCCTCTAGGAGCGCGTGATAGGATTACCCTTTACTCAGCCGAATTCGCGGCGGTGAAAGGCAGCGGCAGCAGCCCCCCCGCGACGATGTATCAGCCCAGGCCACGGGCATTATCTAAGTGCACTACCCTCCCTCTCTTTGAAGATCCGGCGAACTTTAATGCCGCGCGCGCGCGGCGCCTTGTTGCTCTATGATTACCAATTTTCCCTGCAGGCGCCTCTTTCGCGTATAACCCTTGCCGCCTTAAGTGGCCGCTAACATGGCGGCAGCCGCGCCGCTCCGCGACACAAGGAGCCGAGGCGGAAGATTTGCCCAGCGGAATAGACGGAATTGGATGCCAACTACTTTACCCAAGGCTCTCTCTCTCTCTCTCTCTCTCGATGCCCGGATCGTGAATGTTAAGTAGAAATTTCGGGGATGAGATTGCTCCAGGTACGGAGCCTCGATGGTACATGCACCTGCGGGAAGTTTGGGTAATGGAGAATTTTAGGAAAACTTGAGAGGATATCAATTGTCTATGATTCTAGTTTTAGAAACATTTACTTTGATCCGGCAATCGATGTGTGTATACATACAAATTCGTGAATCAATAGATGATCGAGCAGACTTCTGGTTAAACGAGTACAGTTATCCTAGTTCACACAGATGATTATTTAGAAAAGTATCTGCCTACGTTTGTCGTCTGTCTAATACGCCGCGGTAAACACTGCTTTTTCCGCGAATCAATCCCGCTAAAAGTACAATCATTCATCAAGACGTCTCTCTTGCCAGAGAGAGAGAGAGAGAGATATTCGTCAACATCGTCAGCCTCCAAACGAGTCCGCGTGAAATACAACTCGCTTCGCGAACCATCGACCGGCATCGATGCAAGATAACGCGCTCTCCTCTAATCTGCCCGGGACATAATCACGACGAAAACAGGCTCGCGTGATTTTCCTCCGCGCCGCGAGAGAGGCGGAAAAAACAAAACTCGGCCGAAAGATTCCTCTCCGTTCTATGTATCTCCCTCCCTCGCGGAGCGATTGATTTACTGTAATAACGCGCGCATAAATAGGTTCACCTGTAAATCAGGCTTAAGGCGACTTGCGCACGAGATAAGCCGGAGTTCTCTCTCTCCCGATGCTGTTTGCCGAATGATTTCTCGACTCGAGCTCGAGCACGTCAGGGAGAGACGCTTGAGTGATTAAGTACGAGAGCGCGCGAGAGTTGTAAAACGAACGCTACCGCGATCCACCAGATTACCTCGTTAAACGCCGTCGCGCCTGATCCCCCGCCGCCGACGCCGCTGCTGTTTGTTCTTGTAAATCAACGGGCGATAAGGCACGCGTGAGGGCCAAAACTTTTCCGTAATCTCCCTCTCTCTCTCCCCGTCCGTAGGTGTCGACGTCCTTCTTATTCCTGCGACGGGATATTTCGCCGCAGATATTATTGCACACGCAAAATGTGCAGGAGGCGACGACGCCGCGACGGGATTTTTCGATCGCGCAGTCAGAATTATGGTTCGGCGATAAGGCGCTACCGAGTTGCGGTTTTATCGGTTGATTTAGAGCTTGACTTTTGGATTATTAGGCATTCATTTAGAGATCTCTGATTGAAAAGGCAACCAGTCCGATGACGAGAATTTCGGGTTTTCCCGATACTTCATCGAGAGCATTAAAAGGTTGTAATTCAATCCGACTCTTCTCCCAAGATTATCGTTGCGATCCCAGATTTATTTTTTGAGCCGAAAGTCCACAAAACGATAAATTCCTTTAATGAATCAGCTTATCATTCTTTACGATATTTCGCGATTTATTCTAAAAAATTAAGAATCCGATTCGCTCGACTACAAGCCACCCGTAACTCATAAATTCCAGGCGAGCCTGTCGTCCCTCTGCCGCGGCGGCAACGACCTCACCGAGGAGACCCAGCGCAACTTCGAGTCCTGGCTGCAGCAGCACCTGGGCCTGGGCCTCAACCCCCTCCTGCAGCCGACGACGAACCACCACCACCGCAGCCAGTCGCCCCAGACGTCGGAGGTCTCCTCGGCGGTGTCGGGCGTCGCGGGCGGCGTCGCCCCGGGCGGCCTCGGCCACCACCATCACCCGCCGGCGCCTCACCACCCGGGTCTCCTGCCCTTCTCGCACAAGTCGCGCATGCGCACGAGCTTCGATCCCGAGCTCGAGCTGCCGCGACTTCAACGCTGGTTCGGCGAGAACCAGCACCCGACCCGCCAGCAGATCCAACACTACGTCAACGAGCTCAACGGCCTGGAGTCGAGGCGCGATCGCAAGCCCCTCCACGTCAACAATGTCGTCTACTGGTTCAAGAACGCGAGGGCCGCGCAGAAGAGGGCGGAGACCAGGGGCGTCAACGGGTACAGTCCGCCCGGGCTCAGTCCCAGGGGTGCGAGCAACGTCAGCGAGGACTGCAGCGACGAGGAGGACGACTCGAGACATCAGGTGAGTTAGTAACGTTTTTTTTTTTTAATCGTTAATTTTCGTGTCTGATCAAAAATAAAAGCTTGATTTCATAATCTTCCAAATCTCATACTCAAAAGTAGGCTAAACCAACTCGGATTTGCAAATAAAGATAATCCCATTAATGTTATATAATTCGTACAATAAGAACGTCAAATAAAAAACATTTTTCGTTAATTTCTTAATTACGCAATCACCCCAAATCCACCCGAATAAAACAATAACCAATGTAAACTTTGCCAAATCCGCCAGTCCACGTCTCCGCCGCCTTGTCCGCCGGCGAGTCCACCCGTCGGTCCTCTCTCGCTGACCACTCGACCGGAGGACCAGCAGCAGCAGCAGCAGCAGCAACAGCAGCAGCAGAGCCAACCGCCTTCATCGACGTCCTCCTCCTCGGTGAAGCAGGAGGACGCGTCCCGCGGCGGCGAGGTCTTCTCCGGCTCGGAGGACGACGAGGCCAGTCCGACGGGGCCGATTCCCGGCTTCTCCCTGGTCCCCAGTCCCATGTTCAGCCACAGCGTCATGTACATGTCGCACTACCTGTCGCCCCGCGGCCCGGCCGGCTGTCCCGCCAGCATGCTGGACGAGAGGAGGAAGCGCAACCGGACCTTCATCGACCCCGTCACCGAGGTGCCCAGACTCGAGACCTGGTTCACTCACAACACCCATCCCAGCCACGCGGTGAGTCCTCGAGAGTCTCTTTTCGATATAAAACACACGTCGTGAAAGCTCGGTAATCCGGAACACACCGTTTCTCTGATTTTTTCTCGCAGCTGATTCTGAAGTACACGGAGGAGCTGAACCGCATGCCGTACCGGCAGAAGTTCCCCCGGCTGGAGCCAAAGAACGTGCAGTTCTGGTTCAAGAACCGCAGGGCCAAGTGCAAGCGGCTCAAGATGGCCATGTTCGACGCGGAGTCGCCGCAGCCGCACCCCTACCACGCGGAATAGACCACGTAGAACTGTCCTCGTCGCGGCCTGTACATTGACCGGGAGATGTCGATCCCTCCGGCTCTACCCCCGGATATGCGCGAGCAACGGAAAGCAAAATACTCAATTACACACACGATGCGTTACGAAGAGAGAGACGCGCGGACGAAAGTTAATCGGTCCTCGCGAGGTTTACGCGAGAGGTATAAACTTCCCTGTAATTACGAGGATTCGTAACGAGTAATATAATTGTCATAATAAATGTAAATAATTATACCTATTATTAATTAAGTCATTAATTATTATTAACATGATGATCTCGAATAAAGTATAAACCATGCTTACTTCGTTCACCGTTTCGTTCTTATTTTACGACCTGCTCCTTACCTTCCTCGTCATTCCTATGTATATAAGCAAAGTGGAAAAGAATTGGCGTTTTCAACAATAAGAAAGGCTTACAATATAAACGTTATTCAAATACACGTCTACCGACTTTTATCAGCCACTTTAGTGATATCCTTCACCCCTCCGTAGTTACCCTAATCAAAATATCTCGCACAATGCCACGTCGAACGTCTAAACACGGCCATTGAAGAATCTGCACCTCCCGAAGCTCGCTCGTCGGCGGGTCTATTCAGGGAAGCGCGTCGCTTGCGCATTAGACAGGATCGCGAGCAAACAGTGGATCTTCTTAAAAATTAAGCCTAGACCGAGCCGACGACTCGGCGATAACGTCAGCGGGAGGATACACAATGAGCGCGCGCGCCGAGCGCAATCTCCGCGAGCAGATAAGACAGCGGCGAGAGAGAGAGAGAGCTGTCAGGCGTAGCGGCAACCCTAACTCAAAACGGCCCGACAATAGTCGCCGCCCGATCTGTTCTCGATGGGAGCGCCGATGAAAAGCCCAGAGGCCTACTGAGAGAAGCCGGAAAATTAGCCGTTAACCGACACGTCTGCCGGAATTCGAAGGAGTCGCGGCTTTCAAACGCTTAGTATCAAACATTGTTCTTTGGTTTATTTTATTTCGGTAACTTGTCGTATTTTTTTTTAACGGAAGGCGTATTCGAAGTTAATGAGCACAATTGTAATCCTAAAAATAAAATTATTTTAGGCTAAGCTTAACCGGAAGTGCGTGTAGGGAAGAGGAAATTGATAAAAATGGTACTCTAATTAAGCTTTTAATTTCAACGAGCTACTTTTAATTGAGTCAGCTATTGCAAGACCTTCATAAATTATCAAATCTTTTTGCCTTAGAAAAACTATGTAGATTGTAGAAAGCGCTAAAATTTAGCCTTGAATTAGTTAGCTTGATATTCGTCAAATCATTATTAATTAATACTTTGGACGTGATAAAAAATTATCTGCAAGGTCATTTGATAAATCAAATTTTGATTTTGTCTTGTTCAATAAATCAGAAGTTACGGAATGCATTAATAAAAAAAAGAATTTGCGAATCCGGGAATCCGAATTAAATCTGAGCCCAAGTGAAAAGTCCTGCAAGACAGAATCAACCCCAAAGATTAAACCGTAACCACTCGCTCCTGTATCGGTAAGATAAAAATCATTAAAGAACCGCCTCGCCGTTGCACACTTCCTCGTCTCGCGTTTCCTCCTCGGGGATAATAAAGCAAAAATCTTATATACATCTGCGAAATGAACCGTACCAGAACATCTTTGCGAGGGGAGAAGATAAAGATAAAAAGCAAGCCCGGCATAGAAGGGCGAGGAGGAGCACAGCCGAGGAATAATGAGAGAGAAAGAGAGAGAGAGAAAGGGATCGGGAAGACGCACGACTAGCTTACGTAAATACGACGTATACACGCGAGATTTTCAATTTGGCGAGAGAGCCGGAAAGATGAAAAAGCTCGCGACACACGGCGGAGCGACTGGAAGAAAGGAGAGATTAGGCGGCAAAAGGAAGGAGACGGGGCGGCGCTTTCTGGATTTAATGAGGATAGGCGGATTTGTCCAATTAAAACGTCTTACAAGGATCCATATTCCTCGGCGGCTCTCGGGCGCGTTTCATTCGCAAAACATGCCGAGGCTCTCTCTCTCTCTCTTACCTCTCTATAGCCTCGACTTTGCCCTCTTCTCCTAATTCCAGGCCACAGTCCGTTCTTATCCTACCAACTATACCTGCGTAATACCTGGCGCGGCTTTTATCCTTATCATTGTTATGCCGCCGCCGCCCCAAATGTTTCCGAGTGTACGCCTGCCTGCACGAAGAAGCTCTGATGCCTTTCTCTTTGAGTCGTTCGAACTTGAGTAATGCCTTTTGTGCTCCTTCTTTTTGGCTTTATTTATTTTGAGATATTGACGGATTAAAATTGTTTCTTTTAATTATTTGGACATCGATGCAAGCCGCATTTTCAAATAAAGTGAAAATATAGATTTTCATAAATCTTTTAAAGTCATATAGCTGTACTAACAATTATTTTGCTGATGTTTAAACATTGTATATGAACGATTTAAACGGTGATTTGTTAAAAATAAGTTTTTAAAAGTTTCAAACATAATATACCATCACTGCTGACGTCCAAAGTACAAATGGCAATAAAAACGCTGCATTATGTACTTTTAAATCTTAAGAAAAATCACGCCAAATAAGTTACTCGACTAGATAACAGGAAGAAAAATGTCATTTGCATAGACGTTAAAAAGGAAAAAGAAAAATTCGGCGGCTTTAAAATTGCCTACTCAAGGGCTAAGCGGCGATCGACCCCCGAAAAGCTCGGGGAGCGATGTGTTCTTCCCGGATAAGAAAATTGAGCCGTGGAGCGAATGACGGCCGAGAGCATATACTACTTCGAGAAACTTTTTCCGAGGGAGGGGGAGGAGGGCCCCCTGAAAAAAAGCCCGAAAGTCAGCACCGACCCGAGAGCAGCAGGATCATCTCTTTATCTGATCTTCATTTGTCAAACGACATCGGCTTAATTTAATCGCGGCGCAAATTTACCGCGCTTAAGTCGCGCTGCCGAGAGAGTTCCTTTTTTTTTCTGAATAAGGAGGAGAGCGCCGGAAGAAAGAAGTGTCACGAGGAGATATTTTAGAGAAGCTGCTGATTTATGCTGCTGAGAACGAAAGGAGAGAGAGGGGGGGGGGAGAGGGAAGGAATAACGTTAATTTATTTTTCCAGTTTTCTCCGGCGAGCTTCGCCGGATTTGCGCTAACCGAATTCTCGGCCGAGTCTTAAAGAAAATACGATGGCGTGGCGGTCCTGCTTTTTAATATAGCGGCGCGCGAATACTTTTTCTAAGTAACAAGAGTTTTAAATTAGAAATTGTTCTAATTATGAATACTTCTTTATTCTTCTTATATAAGTGTTTTCTCAAATTGTATATTTCCAAACTTTTTTAATCGCGAATAAAAAAATTCTTGTTAATTGACACATGCAATATACAATACTTTCTAGTTCAGCTGTTAGTAACTGAAAAGCTTCACAATTTCTCGTTACACTAATTAACTTCGCCTACCGATCCGACAACAAACTCGAACCCATCTTTCCCCCGCCGCCTCGTTCGCGCGCCAACAAAGAAGCAACGACAGCACCCCCAAGTGTCCGAGAAGTGTACCAAACTCACCGAAAATTGCCTTCTTCCGCCAGTTTTTCCATCCCCAACGGCGTCAGGCAGGAGTTTATCGTATGTTATATTCCGGGACAAACTCCTCGGCGCATTCGACACTCCCGGCCGCGCGCGGAAAGGCGGGAGAGCGCGAGGAGCGCCGGAGAAACCGGCGGAGGGTTGCGTCGCGCGCGAGCATTGTGCCGGAGCTTCGGCATTCAGAGGACGTTCTTATCTGCCTATCCGGCGGAGCTGTCAGCAAAGTTCCTGAATAACGGCCGCCGGTGAATAACGGCTCTCCGCGAGCTGCTCTCTATAGTTTTTCAGTGGTTTAGTTTTTGCTTTGGATTTTTGGGGGTATAGATTTTTCGCGCGGCCGGAGAAGAGTTTGGTAGATTTAGTTTAGACAGACTTGCGGTAAAAGAATGACATAATATTTAACAGATTGGGGTTTTAACTTATCTACACTTTTAGCTAGTTGAATTTTAATAATTTATTTTTACTACCGTTCGACATTGATCTCCCAGTTATTCCATCATCCTCTACATTATCGCAACTGATAACCGCGACAATGTCAAAATTTTACTTGAAAACAGGTTACAATAGTAAAAACTCTATATAAATCTGAATAAAACAATAAGACTTCGCCAATTCTCTCGAGATGAAAGCGCAAAACTAACTCTTAATCTGCGAAAAATTCCTCCCCTCAGCTCGAAACATTAATATATCTAAACATATATAGTTCATCGGTCTGTATTTCCCTTTTGTCAGGTCCGCACCTCCGTTGTTCCAGCTATCATTGCTTGGGCTCCCTTTCTCTAACTCTCGTTCTCGAACTCTACCTCCAGCGCGACTATCTTTAGGCGGCCGGGGGGATATATGGCCTAGCCTATTCTGTGCCTCCGCGCGCGACGTGTGTGACTGCCGGACGTTTCGCGATAGATAATGTTCGCGCTTCTCCGCGCCGCCGCGATTCGAAGGCCGCTGTCGACTCGTTCGCTCGCTCTCTCTCTGCTTGTATACGCACGTACAAAAAGCCTTGCGGAAAGAGAGACGTTGCCGTCGCTCCTGCCGCGTGACAAAAATCCGATTACGCGCCTTTCGCCGCCTTACGGAAGTGACAAATCGCGCCTAACGAGGCGATCATGAAGGCGTAATTGGATTTTATATCTGCCGATTGATATGCCCGCTGCTTTGCTGGATTTTTTTACTGGAGATAAAGAGTGTTTTTTTTTATTTGTGGCACTGAATTTTAAAATGATTAGAGACGAAATTGGGTATTCAAGATTTCTATTTTTATTATAGATAATGGAACAAGAAATTGAATCTTCCATTATTTTTTAGCGATTCTCCCGCAAAAATTCCATCGAAAGAAGCTCAAAAATATTTATTTTCAGTAGAAAAGTAAGTCTTTTACGTCAAACGATAACCCAAGAACTTAAACAGCAGAACCGCACCTCAATTATCAAACTCGGATAAGTCCATAAAACGTAATCCCAAGCGAAGTCATAACGCACCAAGGAGAATAAAAGACCATCCACGAAGAGGCCCGCAGGAATAAATTAGCGGAAGCTCGACGTTTTGATAAAAATTACTTTACGCGGTGCCGCTCTCGCGGGGCATAAAAGAAATCCCGGCAGCCGAGAATTTCCCGGGGCCCGGGCTCTTAAGTGACTTACCCGAAGCCAAGTAAATGTACTTTTTAGAGCTCCGCTTCGCGGCCGCCGCGTTGGGAGTGGCGGCGGCGTTTTCTCAAGAATCGCGGCGGGGGAGGGGAAAACGAGCGTTTGAGGGCTCGCAAATTAGCGGCGGGATCGGCCGCGTAATCCGCGCGGGGCGAAACACCGAGAAAGAAAGTATAAGCTGGCCAAAGGAATAGGGGGGGACGACGACGACGGAGGCTGCGGACGGCGGGCTGGAGAGAATTGCGAGAGAAATGGCACGGAAAATCAAAATTGCGAGGGAGCAAGGAGTCGCTGATGAAGAATAGAAAGAGACGAGAGGACCGATTGAAATAGCTTCAGATTTCTATTGGTTTTGAATTCGCCGTATTAAAATGTATTTTTGTGTACGATTTTCAATTGATTAAATTAGAAATTCGTTAAAATTTAATGGTTATTTCTATTATATAAACTTATAATGAAACGTATACGTTTGCAGGATTAAAAGCAAAAAGTATAAAACGAAAGTCCGCCCGTTTCGCAGAAAGTATATTAAAATGAACTTAAAAACATATCGCGTATAACTTTAACTCAAACAAGGAAAAAATTGCTTCAAAAGCCGGCGATAAAGAGAGCACAAAAGCAGACAAACTCGGTGTACAAAGCGGCCTAAGGTCGAGAAAGAAAGAAAAGGTCGATTTTGCGGTATAAATGAACTCTGACCCCCGGGCCGCTTTCTTATTCTTTAATCCCACCCTCGGGGGGGCGATTGCCCAGCTATAAAAGCCGCCCTCTCTCTCTCTCTCTCGCAAAGTTATATTTAGCGACAGACAGGCTCTCCCTCTCTCCCTTCGTTCTTGCCGGCGAGGGTCGCGATTGAAAGTAATGAGACATAGCGACGGATTTTCCGCAAAGTCGCTCGTCATCTCTCGAGGATCCACCGGCCGGATAGCGCGCCATTTAGGATTTTCTCGGTTATACACTCGGCTGTATAAGTAGTATAGCCGGGCGCGGTGGGAGGGGCGCGAGTCTCGTTAATTAATCTTGCGATTTATTACCGCTACGCGCGGCGGGGATTTTTTTTTTTTTTTACGCGCGCAGTGTCGTTTCTTCGAGCGTGATTGGGCTCGATGGCAGATGATTGTAAAACTTGTTTTCTTTTTTTTTTAATATTATTCAAAATATGATTATTCTAAATAATATTATTAATAGAATTATAAGTCGCGAATATTCTTATTTGACTAAAATTAGTAAAGTGCAGCGAACAACATTCCCTAACGAAAGAATTCGTAATTCGTAAATTCTAAAAGTGTAAAATGCAAATCTGCAATATATCATAGACTAAATAAAGCACTTGAAATAAGAAAATTTTCTCACATCTCATAACCGAATGCTTCCACTTTCTCATACTCGGTCAAACGGACTACCTCCAGAACGCGCTCGAAAATTAAAAGCATCCTCGGACGATCAGTGCCGCGCGACAGCGTAATCCACTCTAGGCCCCCGTTCGCAATCGAAATCCGAGGAAAGAATCCTCGAGCCCCGAGCACGTCCGCGCGCGATCCGACGCGTAAATCACATAAAGAGATTACGTCCTTATATGCTCTTGCGCCGGGCGTGATCGCCGGGCGTCCGACGGAGAAGAGGATATCGTCTTAATTGATCTACAGCCAAATATTAGGCTCTTACGGAGCTCTTAACAGCCCGGCGACTTACTCTCCTTACTTGCGGTCATTCGGCAAGATCTATCGCGAACTAAGCGCTCCGGCGATCGTGCCACTTAGCCCCTCTCTCTCTCCTTCCCCCCCGGGGGGGAGGACCGTAAATAAAAGAAATCCTCGTAATGGCTTTCGCCGAGTGGAGGAGGCTCGGTATCATCCTCCTTTTGGCCCGGCGGCAGCCTCCTTCGGTATATATCGGAACTCGCATTATAGTCTTCCCTTATAGCAGTTAATTCCTTAACCCTTGTATAGACCGGAGGGAAATTTAAGGGATGCTGCCGGAGCTTCTTCGCCGGGCAACCCTTTGGAGAGAGGCCTTTCTTACTTCGTCGCGTCCGTCTTCTGGTTTTTTATGTCGAGGCTGTTCCGAAGAGACTTTGAGTAAGCTTAAGTTTTATCTGATTTTTATTAATGATTATATTTAATTTTTTTCAAGTTTTTGATTTTGTGCACGTATTAATCCGTAAAGAGTCTTTGCTTTGCTGGTCCTTAGCAACGCTTTTGGTTTATTAAAAAAACTTTTACAAAATTATGCACTAACCACGAGGCGATAATCTTTAAAAATCATTTTATCATTAAAAAATTAATAATCCAGCCTCTTTGAACTAAGCATCTCGAAAACAGTGGAAAGAAGCCAAAAGTAATCGGTCAAAAACTAAATTACCCTATACAACAACCACATCTCGCACTCCCTCCAATCCGATTTCCCAGCCGATTCATCGAATCCATCTCCCCGCTGCATCGCCCGACTGATCTCTCTCAAGTTCTCCGTCTCCTTAACTCCCAGCTCACCGCAAGGGTTGCGCCTAAAGGCGGAGCCGCTCGCGACGCAAAGGCGATCGGGGGTAAGAGCACATAATTCGCAAGAGGCCGCGGCGCGCGACAATCTTAGCGCGGCGCTCTCTCTCTCTCTCATACGAGCAGGTGCTCGCCGGATCCCGAGCATCTTACCACCCCCCTCCGGACGATGCATAATTTATGTGGCCGCGGGCGGGGTAGGCTTAGGACTTGAGCAGCCAAGATTGCCCTCCCGCGCCTTTATGCGCGTCTTGGATCTCGCCCGGTGTAGTTAATTATGAAGGAAGCGAAGAAATCGAGCCGGGATCTCTTTTGCCGAGGAGAGAGAGGCTGATCGGGGAACTAATTAGACGGCTGATCGGGGATAGAGCGAACGTTATACGACTTTGGCCCGCGACAGCTGCGCGCGGGGCTGCTGCATGGATGGGGTCATTTTATTGGTCTCGGTTTTGATTTTAACTGCCGAGCCTCGGAATTAGTGCGGGGAAGAATTAATTTTTATTGTCTATGACGGGATTGGCGATTTTATGCGCGAGACGTATGTGGGCGCAGTAGTTTTTTTTTTCTAATTAATTCTATTGCTCTTTCAAACGATTTGAATCAAATTGTAAATAATCACAAGCTTCATTGTTGTTTATTTCTTATCGATGCACCTAAATAGGTAAAGCTTTGAAAGTCATTGAAAATCGCCAATAAAGCCACTCAATAAAACCAGTTGGATAAAGTAAATGTATTATCAATTTTATTGTTGGAATTATCTGCAGACTACTTTCACTTCCAGAAAATAATTTATAATTCAATTAAAAGTCCACCCCCCAAAGAAACAGTAAACATCCCGCCGGCCGATCTCGTGCCTCGCCTCCGCTTATCTGCGCAGCGTCCAGCGAACACCTATCACCCCTTCAAAAGAAAAAAAAAAAAAAAGAAAACAAGGCCTCCCGAGAAAAGATGATCCCCGCAAAGACGCCATAAAGGCTCTCGGGGCTTTTTCTCGTTCCGGTCCCTCCTTACGGCCCGGGCAAAGCTCCGCCGCGGTCCCTCCCCGTCGAGGCTCTCGCGTGTAACGACCGCCTAACGGCCTGCAGCGCCGAGCGTAAGCTCCTCGCGCGGAGGCAATACAGATTTATGTAAGTATTTAGCGCGCGGGCGCGCGCCGGCTCTTTGCTTTATCGCGAGCCGGCCAGCCCGCCGAAGGAGAAGCAGAAGGCGGCGCGCCGAGTGCAGCCACTTGCCGAGGAGGAGTGGCTGGAGGACGACGTGGAGGGGAGGCCTGCCGCGATGCGATTTCGAGCGCTGGAAGGGCTGGATCGAAATTTGGTGTTTTCAGCTTCTTTTTGGAGGACGAGGAGGTTCTGGATGTGCAGGGATTGAATAATTTTCGTTTGAAAAAAATTTGGCAATCGACACAAAAAGTATATCGAATCCTCTTTCGAAAAAAACGTCCGTGTAATTCCGCTGAAGCTCCCCATCCACCTCCCGGAAAAAAAAAACAGAAAAAAAATCGTCTCGCCGCTCATATACAACTTAGCATAGAGAGTGTCGCTCATAAATAAAGCAGGCTCGCCTTATTGAAATCCATCCTCGGCGCTCCCCACCTCTGCGCAAAAGGGTTGAGAGAGAGAGAGAGACTCTCTCCCTCTCCCCCCACCCCCTCCTTCCCGAGAGATAGCGAGTGCCAATTCTCGGCGCGGCAAGAAAAGGCGAAATCTCCTCGGCGGAGAATCCAAGCGAGAGAGAGAGAGAGAGAGAGGAGGCAGGGCGCGCTGCGCGAGGCAATAAATCTAGCGGGTATATCTGAGCTCATGAATGTTATTAAGATACAACCCCGAGCGCCGCCGAGAATCTAGGCGGTTATGCGGCGGCGCCCGCAGAGGAGAGTCGAAAGAAAGCGGATCGCGCTGCACGAGGGAAGGTGTCTCGCGGGGGGCTGCTGGCTGCGGATGGTGGCTTGGATGAGCGAGCGGTTCAAGATTTTCGACAGTTCGGGATGGTAATTATATCGATTTTGGTATCAACGGAAACTGAGTGGACGAATTTTCTTAAGTTTTAAGACGATTCAGTATAAGTAGAAATAGTACCCTCTTGTCAGACATTTACTTATCCAATTATTATAAAGACTACACTTATAGATTCTCTCCAATAAATCCATAAATGTCGGCTCCTACCGCTCACCCCCTTCCTCGCCCCGCTATTTTCCAGTAAGCGAGTAAAAACTCATCACCGAAGAAGCACCGTGCAAAAAGAGCGCCAAAGCCTAGACCAAAAAAACGCGAATTAGCTCCGCGAAAAAGGTAAGAAAGAGCCTGCGCGGAAGGATCTCAAAGAGAGGGGGGTCGAGGAGAGAGAGAGAGAGAGAGAGAGAGAGGTGGTTGCGCGGAGGCGAAATTTTATGAAGAAATACCGCTCCGGGTAATCCCGCCATAGATCACCGCCCGTTGGCCGAGGCGCCGCCTCGCTTCCTGACGTTCGCCCAAGCGGAGCGAGAGGGAAAACTTGCGCGCGCGCGCGAGCGCGTCTTAATGCCGGGGGACTTAACTCATACTTAACCCGCGCCGGAGAAGCGCGAAAGAAGGCCGCTCGCGGGGCGGCGCTCGCGGATTGAGTTCCGCTCTCCCGCGGAAACGAGACGAGCGTCGAGGAAGAGCTGCTGCGCTGCGGCGTTACTTTTTCTCATCGCGCCCGGCGAAGGTATAGGTTAATTTTGTTTTATGCGCCCGGAAGGCGAAGGAGGATTCCGGACTGATTCCGGGCTGATGGAGTCCGGGCTGCGAAGAATGAATATTAAAAATTTTTGCTAGTTTTTCAAATTACTGGGCCCGTTCGAGATTAACAGTGTGATATAGGTGGTAAAATTGTTTGAAGAATGTTGCTGACGATTGCATCGCAATGCTCATTTCTGCAGATTAGTATAACTACACTGACAAAGCAGAAAAAAGACAGCCACGAAAGAAAAACTTGCAAATCCCCGCCTAATACATCAAACAGCGCATAAAACAATAAAGCTTGACCCGCGGAGCTCGATGGAAAATTTGATCAAACTCCTTTGGCTGATGTACCAAAGCCAAAGCTGCGCAGTCAGTGGATCCCCTCCTCCCTCTCCAGGGGGATGAGAGAGAGAGAGAGAGAGAGAGCGAGCATCGAAAGAGACGACCAGCTCGGAGACAAGAGAAGAGGCAGCTACTTATGCCGGGGGTTTTATCCCTTATCAATCGAGTCTCCCTTTCGCTCCGTCTCTCTCGCTGCTCCGACGAGCGGCGAAGCCTTATCCTGCCTCGGATCTGCCGTCGCCGGCTGTGCGGCTGCGTTTCGATATTTATGGTTTTCCTCGGTCGACCGCTGAATTCGCCACGTATGTATAATGCAAGCTCGATGTCGCGTGTGGTGTATATATATGCCTGCGGAGAGAGATGGACGTGTGCGAGTCGGCTTCGCGGGGGCATTAGGATGACATAGAACGGCCGCTGAGTTTTCGGAGCTTGAACGGGGCGAAAGAATAATATTTTTGTGGCGTTTGTCGAGCTTTTTGAGGTTTAAGGCTCGATTGGCGGAAGATTAAAATTAAACGTCTGTGATTCGATCGAGTTAGATATAAAATTAATACAACATAAAGCTAAAATCAATATAGTGACTAAAAAGTTATAATCATTTTAAGAGTTCTCCTTTGCCGTGCTTTCTTCTTTACCCATAATTTCATGACGCTGAATTCAAAAGCCATATCTATCATTTAATAAAGAATATCGCAACCCTTACTTCTCTCAACGCTTCTCCGATAAAAGCTGCTCGCTCTCCGCTCTCTCCAAGAAACTTGGAGGAAGCTCGGCGCGAAGAAAAGTGTCTCTCCCGCGGCTCGGCGCTAACGAGATTTCCTGCGATCGGGAACAGCGGGTACCCTTCCAGTCTCTCTCCGTCAATTAGTTAATTGGGAACGGAGAAAATGGACCGGACCGGAAAGGGCGCGCGCGCGGGAACATCAAAGCCGGCCTCCTCTTTCAAAAGCGAAGGATGCTCTCTCTCTCTCTCCTTACCCTCGGACGCCCAATTAATATCGGGACTTAGACGTGTTTGCCGCCGCGGACTTGGGACGTCTTATCCCCGCTCGGCGTAATAGTAAGTAAACAGGCGAGGCGACTTTGCTCGCGTCGAGTGCGTTCGAGGATGCCGCCGAGAAGCCCGGTGATGCGCGACGCCGATCGCTGCCGCCGTGTTTGTACTGACGGGAGGAATGTGGATTTGTTTTCAATTAGGTTTTGTTTGGGGTGATTTGATTTTTTTAAGCAAATGAAGAGATGTGAGACGATCGTGACATTTTCTTGAATTGTGTTGCCTTTTCATCTTAATGATGGTATAAAAAGTGGCTAACGTATTTAAAGTAACGAAACGATATTTTATACGTCTAGGATTCTCTTTCTGTAAATTAGGTAACTTATTAACCCGCTCTACTCCCTCTCCGTAATTGCCAAAGAAATCGGCGCGCGTCCCGAGAATTCAGCGAATCGCTCTCGTCATCCGAGGCAGCAGTCCAAATAGAACTAGAATCTCGCCTATGCACATTGCGCGTATTTGCATTCGGTCGCGGACCGACCAAAGTAAAGCTTCTTATTTACCCCTTCATCCTGCAGGGAAACGACCAGAAACTATATTGCCCCGCGCGCAAACCACCCGTAAAATAGCCCCGCAACTAGCCGCGCGCACACCTCTAACCCCGTATAAGTTCTCGAATCTTCCCCGAAAAGCGTTCCAAAAAGAGTTGAAAAACCCCAGTCTTCTCGGCGTCGTCTCTAAACAGCCTAAGCACCCCGACTCCGGGAGGTTCTTTACCCGAGATAGCGAGTCCGACTCCTTCGCGTATAAGCCTGAAGGGTGGTTTATGTATTACGAGTAAGATATCCGATGATTTAGCTGCCGGTTCGCTCGCTCTCCCTCCCCCGAGAGAGAGAGAGAGAGAGAGGAACGAAGGCGCGCCTTATCTCGCGGGCGCCGCCCGCGTAATCTTTTATTAATTCAGCGACTCGCCAAATTTATCGCGGCTTTTGTTTACCGCGCCTTAAATCTTCCAGGGCGACTTCTGCCCTGCTTTTTCCGCGAGAGCTACTGCTTCGCACCCGGCGAGGAGCGTATTGTTGCCGAGGCGCGACGCGAGAAGCTGGATGCGCCGCTTATCGAGAGATAAGAGGAGAGAGAGAAGCTGACTTTTTTTCGCGAATGAAGTACGACGCTGGGCGGAGGAGTCGGAGGTATTGATTGGGGATATTAAAGTCTGCTTGGGCTTTTGATGTGTAAGTATTTGTGTAAAAATAAATTGTTAGAACACTCTATATAATATGATAGAACGTCACTTCATAATATGAAAGAATGATTATATCGTTTAAAGCCTTTGAAATTTTTTCTAAAAACGAAAAAACAGATCAGCCACTTCCTCACTTCATTGCAATCTTGGAAAAAAAATCCGGCAATCGCCCTCCTAGAAGCGCTTTATCATCTCGACCTGACTGGCCTCGACCTCGGCTAGACTCTCTCGGCAAGTAGTAGAAGAAAGCGGCGAAGAAGAAGGAGGTAAGGAGGTAAGACTCGGAGGGGGGGGACGCCTCGCGCGCTATATTATTATTAGAGTCCCTTAAGTCTAAGAGCCTTAAATCTGCGATAAGTTATGGGCGGCCCGCACTTTCCTTCCTTCCTTCCTTCATCTCTTCGGCGCCCACCTCAGGAGCGGCGGCAAAGCCTCCCAACCCAACTG
>UCOM01001258.1:0-45054 GCA_900474385.1 Ormyrus pomaceus
AGTTTGAAATTATGTTGTTGAAATCGATTGTTTTTAATGAATCTCAGAGATAATATTGGAACGATAAATTAGTTAGGAGGAAGCTTAGTGCCAATTGGCAGCGGTTTTTAAATTGGCCTAATTTTTTACCCAAAACTCTGTTAAAAACGACACCGTTTTCATCGAAAAATTGGTCAAAAATTGACCAAGGTGAAAATAATAGTATTTTAGCAATTATTTTTAAAGAATTCTGTACTTAAACTGATTTTTAACTTAAATAATCTTTTATAAAATTGCATGAAATAAATGTATTGCATAATTATTACGTTATTTATATTTTTTAATTTTAATAACAAATTTTAATTGTTAATTAAATTTTTTAATTCGCAAACTTTTGAATTTAAATAATTAATTCAAAGATGCTTACATTTTAAATATAAAATTTTAGTTTACATTCTTATTAATCCACCATATTTATTTTTCATCGGTTTTTGACCAATATTTCACCAAAATATTTGACCAGAAAAAAATTTGGTGAATTATTGTTGAACTGGCCAAAAAAAATGGTGAAATTTCCCACGTGGAATGGACGGCATTAAAAACAAAAAATTTTTGTTCCTATAAAAGTTTCTCCTAAGCTTCTAAAGATCGAAATACGAAGTTTGTGCGCCACACGGCTGCAGTGGGAGCAAAAGGGTTAAAAAGTTATTAAAAGATATTTAAAAATTGCCAACCTTCCGAAGGCACCGTCATCGAGCTCCTCGACGTTAAAATCCGAATTCATTAGCCCAGCAGCGGGAGCCCTCAAACGAGCGCCAAAACCTCATTGAAACATCGAAAGGCCATTTCGGCGAGCGGGGCGCGCTCGTAAAATCGAGGAAACGAAAAAGTTGTCCGCAAAATTAGCCGCACAGCAGCAGCTCGAACGGAGAGCCGCGAAGGCGACAGCTTAGCGAATTATGCTCCTCCTCCTCTCTCTCTCTCTCTCCCTCGCGAATAAATTAAAAGGAGAGAGAGCCGCTCGGGTCGCAGTATCTCATCTTCGTATATACACACGGGGCCGTAACTAGATACCGCTGGGCTTTAACGCCGAGACTTTTACGCCTCCTCCTCGGTTATCTGGGCCTATTCTTCGTGCCCGGGCGGCTTTGCTCTCTTTAGGTGCGCGGGGAAATGAGAAACGACTCGTGTGCGATTGCGCGCGCGCAATCAGATTTCGCCGCTGCCCAGACCTTCCGCGCGCGCGCGATCATCGCGCCGAGTCGGAGCGCGTGTATATAGTGGGCTGCACGCCCGTATAAATAGATGATCCGCGACCGCTGGATCTCGTATAGCGGCTGGAGCTATGCATACGTTAAACCGGAAGCTAAAGGCCTTGCTTTATCAACGTCAATCAAATTTGCATTAATTTCTCGGACTCGTCGTAAAAATGTTTAACGGCGGCTGAGCGCTGCTGGAAATTACTGTGTTCAACCGTCGAGGAATGGAGAAGACGAAATACTATACTTAATTTAATATTATATTTTTAATAGACCCCTTTTCTCCAATTAATTCCGCATAAATCTGACCTGCAATGCGGAGTAGCACACCGAAACTTACAAATTCACAAACACTCAGGAGTCGTAAAAACGCGGAGTGCGTTAAAAGCCGAGGCTAAAAATAAGTATACTCCTTGCGTTATCTCCCGATCGACGCGATCCTCGCTCTCCTTTATCCGTCGTCTTCCACCGGCCGCTCTCACTTTTATTTACTCCCTTTATCGCCACCGCCGGGCTCGTCGGGCGGCGTCGTCGTCGGGCGCGCTGCAGGCAGGAAATTGGAAAAACGAGTCCCCCGGATTATTAGGCTAAAGAGCAGCTCGTCCGCGGCTAATTGCTCCCCGAGTAAAAAGCCCCTCGCGTTTTTGCGCCTCGGAAGCTGGAATTTTTACGGCGAGATAGTCGAGAGCGAGGAAGCGAGAGCGTTAAAGAGTAAAGGCCCGGGTAAGTATATGGAAAGGGCGAGCGGCGGATTGATATAGTCTCTCTCTCCTGGCATTTTCGACTTTTCGACTTTCAATTAGCTCCGACGGCCAATTCAATTTTCAGATTGGTCATTTCGTTTAATTAGCGGCCTCGCTCGCTTTTTTTTTTTACTTCCTCGCGAGTATAATAACCATTGCACGCTCGGTAATGAAAAATCAGCCCCTTTTTCTCGCACAAATCGAGAAAACGAGGGCGCGACACTCGCCCCGACACAAGCCAATAAAATAATATTTCCCCGCTCCAAAAAGTATAATAAAAAAGACGCTCGTTCGGGGCGGCCGTCGAAAACGGCAAGCACACCCACACTCGCCGGCGCCAAAGTCGAGCTTAAAGCGCATCGGAAGCCTCGGCTAAGTGGAACGTAATGAATATGCCAAAGGCGCGCGCGAGAGCTTTGCGCTACATACCCGCGCGGCTCCGCGGCAATATCCTCTCTCCCGTGGAGATTATTATATATGCGCGCACGAGCTGCCCCGCGCGCGCGTATATATATTATACACGCGTTTACGCGGCGCACGGGATATATATATATATATATATGCCCCGGAGCCGCGAGCGCGCCAATGAACTCGTGAATGGCAATGAGCCGCGCGCCGAGGTGGTGTGTGTGTGTACGTGGCTTTCGTTCGACTTTTCCGCTGGGAATTTTCGAGGAAATGTAGGTTAATCAGCTCGTTTTCGGAGCTAATGATTTTCGCGATGGAGAACTTTTAAACTTTGATACTTTACGCAGACTTGGGCGCGGATTAAATTTCTGCGCCGCTGGAATGATTATATACGCGGCGGACGGTATAATATAGGATGCCGCTATTTTCATTAGAATAATAATTTTCGTACAAATAAATACACTGTAATATTTTTATTAGTCATAAACTAATTACTCGGTCATTCAAAAAAGGGAAATCATATTGATTCAGATCGTTGTCCACATTCGCCGTTAGGTCAACGCAACCGTCGACATGCCCGAAATAATTCTCTCCGTCGAATAATTGCGGCGTAAAACAAAGCATCCAATAAAGAGCAAAGCAGGCTGAAAATTTAATTACCCGCTCCTCGCGTTCGCGTATATATATATGTATAAGCGCGCGGAAAACTCCCCGGACGCGATCCCCCCCGCTTGCGCAATTAGCGCGTGTCTCGCCCAAACAGAAATCTAAACGGGGCAGCTCGCCGTACATAATTAATTCGCCGAATATCTCCGCGCGCTTTGAAGACGCGGCCTGCGGGGGGGGGCAACTTTTGATATAATCCCGAGGACGTATATAATACGCGAGGAATCGCGCGCGCGCGCCTCCCCCTCTGTTTGCGCAGCGCCGCGTGCGTAAATCGAGATGCGCCCCGTGTCTGCGTGTGTGTGTGCTTACCCTTAAATAGCCTCCTCGGCGATCGAGCCCCGTTTTGGAGTTTACGCGCAACTGGTTTTTCGATTATTCGACCTCCGCGCTTACAGGTCTCGGAGCGCCGATGAATCGAAATGCTCCGCGAATCGACGTTTACGCAAAGCGCCGATAAACTGCACAACCTTCGCGGGAAAATCAAAGACGCGAAGGAAATATTGATATATACACGGAGGACGGTTCTCCGCGAACGCGGCCAAGTACATCGTCGATTATACGCGGGCTGCGTAAACAAAGGCCCGAAAACGCGAAAAACGCTAAATCCATTATTCATTCGTCCCGGCGCGCCGGCCGATGCATAATCCCCGGCCGAGTTTTACTCCCCCCCTCCCCCCTTTGGGGTCTCTCTTTCGTCCCCGGCGCGTGTCGCTGCCTCCTCCCTTATTCAGCGTGTTTGCTTTAACCCCGCGGCAGGGAAGGGTTGCCTCTCGCTCCCGAATCGGTCAGCTATATACTCCCGGGGTGAAGTTGCACGCCCGAGTCGCGTATATATGCACACACAGGCAGCTCGGCGCGGCTTTCTGCAGGTTTCCGCCGCGGGCGGCGCGGCTCTGCTTTGAAATTCGAACCTATATATTATACTGCGAGCGGGCCGCTCTGCCGGAGTATATAGAATCGTCGAACTGCCGCGCGGCTTTCTCTCTCTCTCTCTCTCTCTCTGCCTCCTGCTCTCTCTCTGACGGTGTGCGTCGTGCGTGTATATATGTATATATGCGCGCGGAGCTCGAGGTGAGTTGCAACCGCGAGACCGACAGTTGATACGCTCGACGAGAGAGCCGGTCCCGTGGTGTGTATATAAAGGTTCGCGTAATTCGCCGCTGGTTTCGTATGACCTCCGCGACTTCGTGTTTTTTTTTTGTTACCGATAGCGTTTTTTCGGAGCCGCGCGCGGTTCTCTTGTTCCTCGATGTATATATTGGCGAGAGAGGTTCGGGGCAGCGGTGATAATTCGCGGCTGCAGGCCGGACTTGATAAATATCTGACCCCGTAAATTCGAGTGAGAAAAGTGCGCGCTCAAATTGTCCAGACGCCGGGCATTCCTGGGAGATCCGTTTACGCTATAAAACAAATGTCTGACTAAACTCGCAATGCGTCTACTTTGTCACGGCTATAAATAGATGAAATTTTCAGCGCGCTTTTCGTTTTTAATTCCGTCTCGACAAATATTTGTGCCTTCATTCGGAAAATCTTTTTAAAGATCCAAATAATCGCATCTATAAAAGCACTTTTGTATAAAATGCGAAGGCAAAGCATATTTCATACCCTTATAAAGCGCTCCACGATTCGAGCAATAATTTTTTATCAAAATTGCTACCGTAACAGTATACGTGTTAATGGAAATTGCCTAATTTGGTAGCTCCAACGGCAGTAATAAGAACAGCGCGGCGAATCTCGCGCAGTCGAATGTTCTTTTAAGGGCAAAATTCCAGCAATCGCGGAGACCGAACGAGTACACCAACAATATATAATTTTTCATTCACCCCGCCAGGCATGCCTTCGCATTAAATTCAAACGCCGCTCTTAACACCAGCCAACAACGCCTCGAACCACCAATTACTTAAGGACCCAAGTGCGCATCTCGCGGGCAAAAACAAAAAAAGAAACAAACCCACTGTACAACAATGGCTGAGCCGACGAATTCCTAAAATACCTCGCTCGGAGAGAAGAGGCCGGAGAGTCGAGGGCGCGAGTCCTCTCTCCGCGGGCTCGCATTATCGTATAATTGTCGTCTGAACGAGCCGCTCGGAGAGGCGTTAAAAATTTATGAGACGCGAGAGAGCAGAAGGCGCGGTCCCTCATTGTTTTCCGAGACGGAGAATTCTCCGTCGGCGCGATGCGAGCCGCCGATAAGCGAGCGGCCGCAGATGGAGGAACGCGCCGCGCGCTCCGAGAGAGAGAGAGAGAGAGAGAGATGCGCGCGCGATTATTACGGCCGCGGTCGTCTCTCGCTCCGCTAAAAGACTCTCGCGAACACGCACTCGGATAGATCGATAACGACGGAGTGCAGCAGCGCCTTTGTATTGCTTTACTTTTTCGAGGAGAGAAGCTGGCGTCGGTGTCTTTTTGCGGCGATTACGGGCGACTTGAGTAACGGCTTCGTTTCGTAATGACGGCCTCCTCTCTCGGCTTCTTTCCTTCCTTTTCCACGAGGGGGTAATCCGCTCTCGTTACGATTTAAAGCGCTGATGAGCGGAGCACGTGCAAATTACTCGCCGAACAAGTATATTTGTCGCGGTGGTCTCTTTTACGGGCTTCGATGCTCGCTGATTAATCGAGCGAATGCGTTTGTAAGCGACGGCCGTTTTAGCTGGTTTTTAAACTGAAATTATTACATCGAGAAGCCTCCGGAGGAAACGGCGGAAGCGGAATTTAATGTAAAACGTTCCGTCATTGGGTAACCGAGTTAAACAGAGTTATATGGAAAACTTGCTCTTTGCCGAAGGACTAAGCTGCCGGTAAATAAATTCAGGATAAAAGCCTCTTTAAAGTTTCTCACCGCGACGTTGAATTACGATTGTATTCCGAAGGCGACGGTGTTGAATAAAATCTAGTTCAGCGGGGAGATAATATTGTGTGCAGGTTCATCGGTTTGAACTTGAATTCAAGTGGACGGCTATGTGCCATGAATTACGGCAATTTAGCACTGTTGAATTACGCATCGTGACTTTATTGCTACTAAAACTGAATCTAAAGTACGCGTTACTGTACCGCGAGACTTGCAAAACTCTAAATCATTGTCCTCCGGCCGTGTTTTCGCTCTCCTCTCGCGATATATTTATTCGCACTGAAATCCGAAATCTACGGCAGGTCACATTTAAAACGAGCGAGCTAACAGTTGTCATATTACTTTTGCGTTTCCAACGCAAACGAGAATTCTCGAAAATCCCAAAGTGCAATAAACCTCCTCCAGTCCCGCGTATAAAAATGTATAATTAAACATTCATCCTCCTCCTCTCCCAGCGAGCAGCGCCGGATGCAAATGACGCTAAAAACACCGGCGTCCTCGTGCCCTCAGCGGCGGTAGGCAAGTATATACTCTCCCGAGACGAGGCGCTATCCATTCCGAGCAAAGAGCGCGCGGTAACATATATCGCGAGAGGCAGGCAAAAGAGGCGCGCCCGGCAGGAGAACTCCGCGCTCCTCTGCCTTTACAGCCCCGCTGCCGCTGACGAGTCGCTCGTCCTCCCGAGATGGAAATTAAGACGTAAACCCGACGCCTACGACGACGACTCCATTTAACGCGCGCAATTCGCCCGGCCCGCGCCGCGCTGCTCGTATCTTCGGGAGGCGGCTACAATGCGCGCGAGCACGCACACGCGAAAATTACTATTAAACGTGTCTGTCGGCTCTCTTATCCGAGGAAGCTCTCTGGTATATATACGTTTTACTGGGGGAGATAGCGCTGGACGAGCGGGTATTCGAGGGCTTATATTGCCGTCGTCTTTTCTGGGTGCGACGGCGCAATATTCTGGCGGGATGATATAACGTGGGGTCAATTGATTCTCAAATTTCTTCTCTTCCGCGTGTCGTTCTCTTCGCCGTGTCGCTCGATTGAAATCTGCCTCGCCGAGCGGCCCCCGCCAGCCTCTCCACTCGATCGAGAACAGAGTCAAAAAAGCTTTGTGCATCCCGGCGCAAGATTTCTTCCTCGCTCCGTCGCTCTAAATCTCGTTAAAGGCACTAGAAAAAGCCAAAAAATAGTAGCGCCGCGACGCGCGGCCCTACCCGCACTGCACCCCGATACGCAGGGGGTGGGGGGGTTGAGCGCGCATTATGCGAGCGCGTTTGCGCGGCCGCGACGTCTAGACTCGCGGCGACATAAATTGAAGACAGAGCACTTTGGCCTGGGCCGCGCGCGGGAGCGGCGGGGGGGGAGGGGACAGAGACGAATGTCGCGAGTTTCTTTCCGCGCGCCGTCCTTTAATGCACCTCTCTCGCAAGGCCGCGGGAGGATAAGATCTGGCCGCGCGGCTGATTTATTAGATAAAGTTGCGCGGCCGATGTATGATAAACTTCGCCTCTGAGCGGGGAGGGTCTCGATTCTTATATGCTTGCGAGACCTTCCTTCGTTATTAAGAAGGGGGGAGAATGCCCGAAGCTCTCTGCTTTTTCGTAGCTCGGCTTGCTCTCTTTACGCGGGGATTTTTATACCGCCTCCTTAACTTTCGAGTGCAGCGTGAATAATCGTCGGGCTGCACTCGATATTTAATGACTGAATTGTAACTCTAAAGGATATTGGTCTATATACTACAACCGATGCTACTTTTAATTAAGTAAAATGAAGAAACTGGATGCTCCAAGTTGAAAGGGACGTTGACTCGGCGCAGACGAATTCTTGCGTAGGCGGACCCGACGACCGAAAGGTTGCTCAGGGTCGCTTTTTTCTCCTGCACAGACTAATAATCGGCAAAACGAGAAGACACGAGGCAGGTAAGATCGTGTATAACAAACGAGTAAAAAGGCTTATTAATTATAAATAATAGGTGGAAATGGAAAAAGCAACTGGCCTCGCGTCGTTCTCACTACTCGTTTTTTAATAAAACATTGGTGAAAAAATTCGCTTGGAGACTTATTCATCTCTTGATCAGAGTCGTGAGAGCATCGACTCTGTTCCTCAATATTATGAATGTTCACTTAATTAAATTCGGATTTTTTTAATATCCTTGTGCGCATTATTGTGATATACACCACTGGATACAAATTTTGATCGAAGTTTAATGAGTTTAAAGTTTTTTCTTTACTCCACGAAGCCCGTAACTCAAAGCCGATCTAATCGCGCGACGTTTAAAATCAATTTCCACGCGGCTATCGAGGCGTACGACGGAATTATACACTCAATTTTATTTCAGCATATAACACATTCTTTCGGTACAAATGAAACAAGAGTATAATTGATATAGTATCGGACGGAGCTCAAAGGTAATTAATACCGACGGCGACGAGCCAATCTAAAAAGAGTCACGCGGGAATTTTAATCGACGCGTCGCGCCGACGGATCGCGCCAAGCCTTCAATTATCAATATTCGCGCAGAAGCGCGATCGTCGAAAGCCGAGCGACAAAACTAGACACAGAATGCCATCGGCCGCTGCGTCGCGCAAAATCATTTTTCCCCGGCCAAATAAAGAAATTAAGCCCCAATGAACCTCCCACAACGCGCTTCCAGAATCAGTACAACACTGCAACGTCCTCCCAGTTCTGAAGACGTTCTCCCTCGAGAGCAGCAAACACAGCCGCAAGTTCGCGCGCGACTCGTCCCACCTCCGGCGGGCTTTAATAAAGCCCCATCCGGCGGGGCGCTGGCTAGAGAAGCACAGAGGAGAGAGAGATATATATACAGATATACAGAGGGTGTACTCACGCTTGCAGGCCTTGCGGTGAGTCATCGGCTTGGAAGGATCCCGGTAGTAGCCCTCCTTGCAGTAGTGGCAGTGCCTGCCGGCGGTGAAGTGCCTGCACTGCAGGCAAACGCCTCCGCTCACGCGGCCCGACAGCTTGTACAGCTCCATGTTGAACATGCACTTCCTCGCGTGCTGGTTGCAATTGCACACTGAAACAATAACCGTGGCCCGAGGGCCAATTTCGTCAGTCAGTCGTCGCCGAGTCCCCGCGCCTGCCTTCGGGCGGATTCCCCCCCTCTCCTCGCGGAGGCTCTCCGGACAGGACATCGCGTCAGCGACGAGCAGAGAGAGAGAGAGAGAAGCGGGGAGACGAGCTCCGCAAACACGAGTGTAACGATTGCGCTCTCTCGTCCTTATGTATATACGCGGCCGCTTTGTGCTTTCGCCGCCTCTTGTTCTTTTACTCTCTCTCTCTCTCTCCCGCGAGAGGTGCGGGCCGAGGCTGGGGCTTTTATTTTCTCGCCACGCTCTCTCGGCCGGCCGGGGGTAATGAATGTTTCTTCTCGTTCGAGGCTCGCGTGGCTTTATTTAGGAGAGAGGCCCCTTTTAAGAGCCTCGAACAATTGATTTTAAACAGTCATTATCGTCCGGCTCCGCGGACATACACACTCGTGCTTTCCGACCGGATTGATAAATCGTCGGGTGGCGATTAGATTTAGGCGGTGGCAAAAGAGAGAGTTCCAAATGACCTAATGTGCGAAATGAAATTCAATTTCAATCAAGCGCCCTCGATTTATCCTACGTCGTGCAGAGTAATTTTTTTCATCACCCAGCCAATATCGAATGTCGTACGTTTTTTCCTTTTATATAGTCGTGCTCGTGACGTGCAAGCACAGCGGGGGACGCAAAGCCGAAGGTTATCGATCGAGAATTTATTGAAACTCGCTTGTTCTCGCTTCCGGTAAACAAAAAGTATGTTATAACGCGAGATATTTTAGTCGAAAATTCGCGTTTCGATAAAGTACTTTACATAAACTCGAAGGTGCAGAATAGTTGTGAATAAGAAGACTGGAGGGTACAAGACACTTGTTGCTGCCGAGAAAAATTGACTATATATAATACGCGCCATTTTTCAGATATTACGCAGACATAAAATTCGAATAAAATAAAGAATATACGGTCAATTTTATACAAAACGTCCCTTCGTTTCTCTCCTTAATCGCGCGTTCCTTAATAACGTCGTTATTCGGCTTCTCCCAAGATTCATTCCGGGGCAAAGCGGCGAGATAAACAAGCCACCTCTCCGCGGCCCTTTCAATTATAATTAAAAGTCTCTCTTTCGCCGAGAGCGCTCTCGGGGCGAATTCTCGAGCTCATTACACCGGCCGTTGTGCGCGACGAGTTTATGCTCCTTAAACCGTCGAGTCTCCTCTCGCGAAATGAACCGCAACGAGGAGGAGCTCGTCGTCGTCGTCGTCGTCGCGGCGCACAATTTTCCCTTTTACATCGAAGGGTACATATCCGTTTTCGCCCCCCCCCCCCCCCGCGAAAAGAAGCGCGGAGACAGCAGCGGCGGAGGAAAAAAGCTCCGCGGAAATGAAAGCCGAAGTGGAAGAGCCCTCTCGTATATAATTCTACGGGCGCAGAGAGAGAGAGAGAGAGAAAAGAGAGGAGCTGGCAGCTCTCTATCCTCTCGAGGCCGCCGAGTCGAGAGTGGAATCGTGCTGTAACTCCGTCGGTGGCTTTAACCCGGCCCCTCGGAATAATTGAAAGAAAATGCAGGAAAAGGCAGAGACGAATCCCTTTGTCTTCCTCTCGCGTCGTCGCTTTTTTTTTCCTCCGCCGAGCTACTCTCTCTCTCTCTCTCTCTCTCTCTCTCTCGAGCTTTACTATCGAGGTTAGGAGCGTGCAGAGCGCGACGAGTTAACGCGCGCCACTCGTCGGGCGCAAACGAGCGACGAGTGCATGCTCGCCTACTCCTCTTCTCTCCGTCTTCCTCCTCCTCCTGTTCTTTCTCCGGGGCTCTGCTTCCGCGCGCGTCTTCTGCTGTGTATGCGCGAACGATCAAGAAGCCGAGAGGAGAACGTGGAGGAGGCGAGAGTGCCTTTTCCTCTCTGTCCGCCGTATATATATACGTTTTCTACGGGGCGCTGCGCCGTTTTTTTTATCTTCTTCTTCCTCCTCCGCTGCTTCCACACTTCTGCGTTGGCTAAACGCTCGCGAATTAATGCCGCCGCGAGAAATCGGAAGTCAGCGGAAATAAATGTGAAGTGCACCGCGTGGAGAACCATCGGGTTGTCGTACACTCGGGGAATGAAATTTTAGGAAGTCGACGATTAAGCTCGCGAGTATTATATATATATACCTTTCGTGAAATTGGCGCGCGGCGCTCTCGTCTTTTTTTTTCAGCCACTCGTGAAAAAATACAGGAGAAGCACACACTCGACCGAAAAACCGGTCAAGCCTTTTAGCTTCTAAAGAGCCCAAAAACAACAGCCCTCCAACAACGCCGAGAGGACCACCGATTGAATTTCCATTTTAGAGCTTTTGGGCCGCTTAAAACATCGGCGTTTACCTCGTTTCCTTTGAGAAAACAGAGCGACGGAGAGAGAGAGAGAGAGAGAGAGAGAGAGAGCCTTTAAGAGGAGATAAGTGCGCGGCGAGTTTCGAGGGATGGTCCATAAACCATTAGAGTCGACTCACCGACGCCCGCCGGAGGACTGTAATTGCGCCGGGGGCCACGCGAGACACTTGTCTCGAGAATTTTTATGGCTCGGGGGAGAAGCCGCGCGCCGCGGCTTTTCGTCAAGAGTCGTGAAAGCTGCTCGCGGCCCGAGACTCCAGGTGAATGCATTTTTATCGGCTCGTTAAAAGGGTATATATCGCCTCGCCGATTCGGGGCGGTATCGGTGAGTTCGAGGATAATTTTAAGCTCGCTAATACGTAATTTTAAAGAGAGCTAAAGCGGTCTGTTAATTACGCAAGTTGCTCGAGTTCGTTAACGGCGCGTCCATTCCCGATCTTCGCTCGCTCCAGTCACGCCTTTTCCTCGCGGCAAATTGTATGTACCGCGCCGACGTATAGCAAAACCGACGTAAACGAAAAGGTTTGAAAGCCTTAAAGAACATCCTCTCATAACTCGACAACTCCTCGGGCTCGAGGAGCAAAAACAAAGTGCCGGGGAGCGAAAAACAAATAAAGAGCCCCTGAAACCGGTAGTTTTCGCAACGCACACACGCTTATATATACCCCCCTAAACCAGTAAAAAAAAAAAGAGAACGATCCTCTCGCCATCTTCCTGGGCTCGATTATAAAGATCGACTCTCGTCGGATCGAGGCGTCCGCGATTAATCTCTAATTACGGTGATCGCCGCGCGGCGCGCGCGCGCGCCCGACGAAAATCGCCCCGGGCGCGGAACGCCGCCGACGTCGTTTTTATAAGGCCGCGAAATTGGCGGCGCGGCGCGGAGAGGATGAGTTCTCGCTCGGGATGTTATTAATGGACCGGGCTGCATCGACGTGCAAATTTTTCGGTAATTAATTGACTCGCGCCTCGCGGCCGAAGAAATCCGAAAGTTCTGTTCGGCGATGAGCGGCAGTTGCGTGTGTCTTTGCGCGAAGTGTAACGCTGGTCGATGGGTCCACTTGAAAGTTAAGCGTTGAGTTGATTAATTATCCGCCGCTGTTCGGAGTAGCTGCCAGGAGTCTTTAGCGCGGATGAATGGGTTTAATGAAATTTCTTTTTTTTTTTTTTTCATCAACACCTTTCGCCGCCTGCTGAAAAGGGATACATCGCTTTTGGCAGAGGCCTGAAAAATGAATATCTGCGGCGGATTTTCAATTTATATCCTGTTTGTACGCGTTAAGCTTCGGTTTTTTAATCAGAAAATTAATTTGGGGTAAGAATGTGGAGTAAGAATGCAGGTGAACTTTCATTTTTTATGAATAAAGGTGTTATTAAATGTATTAAGCAAACACAAAGGAGTGAGTCACTCACGTACGAGTTAATAAACGCTTCTCACACCATTTTCTTTTGTATTTTATTTCATATATGGTATCGGTAATATCTTCCTCGTTTCTCGCATTGATCTTTAATACATACATCGCGATAAAACCTGTCAATAGCAAAACCTATTTCACCCGCAACAAAGGACACGAGGAATTTAGAATCCCTCTCAAGTACAATGGCGGTCATTAAAAATCCCAAAAGGCACTTCTCACAGGCAGCAGCCCGGCCTCGGCTTTATCATTTCCTCGATCTGTTTCAGTTTCACGAGCAGCGCCGCGTGGACATCATTCCCATTCCTCGGAGAAGAGAGAGAGATCGAGCTTCGATTCGAGCCGATATCCGCCAAATAGCCGCCCCTCCGACAATCCCGTTCGGATCTCCGAAATTATTCAGCATATATCCTCGGGATCGGCCGTCACCGACATCACCGGAGAGGAGCGCATTTCGACCCCGGAGAATTTTCCACCGCGCGGCCGTCATAACAGTCGGCGAGAAAATGGAAGAGGGCGCCATTGTCATCTCCATCAGGGATTAATATCCACCCGTCCCTGTCCGTTCCGCGCGTAATTGCCCGTCCTGTCGTCAAAGGGCTCCGGTCTGCTTCCCAAGAAAGGTTAGCAGGTCAAAGAGAGAGAGATAGAGAGAGAGAGAGAGAGAGCGAGGGAGAGAGCCGCGAGTCGGTAAAAGACGTCGGCTGCACTCTGTCGACCTAAACGCATTACCCCTCGCGTCTTGCGTCCGAAAAGTGTGCGCCGGGAGACAATGGGCGCACTTTACTCGCGCGGAACAGTGGCCCTAACTCGATAAAACGAGCCGCGCGCGCCGGGCCCTGGCTTTCGAGAGCTCTGCGCGCCGCCACGCACGCCGGAGAGGACGATAATTGATCGAGTTACGCTCCAGCGCGTGTGCGCGAGTGGAGTGTACGACTCTCGCTCGCCGTGTGTGTGTGTGTGTGCACGATGCCTGCCTGCGCCGCGTCGAGAGCGACGACGATGACGCTTTAATTTTAAGGACGAGGCTGGAAATTTCGCCTCCGATGATTGTAAGGCGAGACTACTCGCCATTGCGAGGCAGGATACCGAGATTGCTATTTAAATGGAGGAGGAGAGGGAGAGAGGGAGCCTTTTGAGTCTACTTTCGGCTACTTTCATAGCGCGTCAAAGCGGCACAATAGTCAGTATTTCTGTCTTGGCTAATGGGTTTGGTAATTTTGTAATTCACAGCCGCTCGGCAACTTGAGAGTCGCATTGGTAGCATTTTTTGTACGACGCTTTCAAGGCAGTTTAGAGACTTAACATTTTATTCAAATAAATTCATAAACTTCGTTTCCTCGCGCAACGCTTCGAAGCGTCTTTCAAAATAGCAATATAGCTTTGCAGTAAACCAAAAAACCATAAAAACGGAATACGCTGACTTCTTCGCTGCTTACTCGGTCCGCCGTAAACGTATATTAACAGTTTCTTTCCAACGTTTTCAAACACCTTTGAAGAAGAACTTTAAACCGCGCGTATCTTATAGAAAACACAGCCCTCCCTTCCGCGCATTCCTCCTAATAAGAAGATTATCTTCAATCCCCGCGATAAATTATTATTAGAGCCGGCCTCCAAGGTGGCGCTCATCAACGCTCGAGAGATTATCCTCCGCTCGAATTCCGCTCGAAAGCCCGCCTCTTTTTATCGTCCTCCCCGACGGTTACACTCCGCGCGGCGGGACCGTCGACGGGCCCCCCGATTCGTCGGGGCGCAATAATTGACTCCGCGTCTCTCTCTCTCTCCATACTTGTGCAATTAGCTCGCGACAAGCCGAGTTTAATCGGCCAGACACACACACGCGGGGGACTCGATTATCCGAGCATCTCGTCCTCGCGCTTTTCCGCTATCGGCGACTGTACGCGCCTTCCTCCGTATACCCCCACAGGCCGGACAAAGCGTCCGGATGCAGGGCCCAGGCTTATCGCGCGAGAATTTATCGCCCGCCCGATATATATTTTGTTTTTACATAAATCGAGAGGGGATGGCCGTCGCGCGCGGCGCCTGATGGAGTGGCCATTTTTTTCTTTTTTTTTTTTTGGTCGCGACCATCGATTCTCGGGCGGTCTTTGCCGCAGGGTGTCGGTGTTGGTTTTTTGGGCGTGCAGTTCGAGTTTGAATTGGAGCTCGTTTGATCGAGGGGCCGAAAATATTGCGATGTAGTTGAAGGAGATGTTAGTTTTTAGATGAGACTTTAAGAATTTCGAGAGAAATTGGTTAATGCTAAATTTTACCGCAAGATAAACGATTTATAAAGAATAAATTCATATTTTTTCAAATTGCAATAATCAATCTGTTGAGAATCGAAAAAAAAAGATTTTTCATTTTGTTTATTTGCACAAGTCTCGTTTCGTCGTTTTTAAGTGATATATACACGTTGCTCCGAAATTTATCATTTCATGAATTTATGACCATCACAAACAATTTTGACAATGTTTTCAGGGGAACTCGATTTTTACCCACTGATGCATCTGTCACGCCAATTCATTGTATTTTCTGTTACAATTTTCCCTTTTATTTATGTAAAACGAGTTATTTTGCAATTTTAACCGTTTATTAAATCTTTCCTTAATCGTCGGTACTTTTTAATTTTCTTAACTGACAATAAAAGCAATAAAAAAGATCCCAATTACAAGCCGCAGTTTAAGCGCGACCCTAAAAAAGAGAGCACAGTTTTTTTACCGTATTACGTGCTTCCTCGCCCGAGCACTCCTGCAAATAACGCAATCCGCAAGCTCATTTCCGACCCCGCGGAAAGTAAGAAGCCCTTTTCGCTATCTCCGACGTCATCTGAATTTTCGTCAAATAAAAAAAGCGCGCGCGGCGACACCTCGTTTACAGCAAAAATTACACGTACACATTCCCGCGCTGACCGAGTTTCTCTCCCCGCCGCGGATAAAACAAGGCAGATAAAGTCGTCGAGCCGCGCTGCACAACTGTGTCCGCACTCGACTCCACCTCGCGTTTTCTTGCTCTCGGCGCGGCGGCGCTTCTTTCTTCCTCGCAGGAAGAAAATTGCGAGCTCGTTTCCGGAGAGCTCCCTTCTGCTCTCTCTCTCTCTCTCTCTCTCTCCTCCGGCCGGCCGACGACGCAATTTACCGCACGCCGCGCGGATAAACGAGGAGAGAGAGGCCCCGCGTGTCTGCCTCGCTGATTTTTATTGTGCTTCCTCTCCTTCTCTCTCGGGCTGCGGGGGCTTTTGATTTCTTTGCCCGTTGCCCAGCTTGCCGGACTCTAATCCCCTTTGGACTTTTTTCGAGCGCACTCGGGGAAGGAAGTTTCGCCCCCCTCCCAAATGAAGATCCGAGGAATTAGGGTTAAGTGTTATTATTTGCTTTTTCAACTTTTAATAAACTCGGACGGGGGTAAGTGGAGGAGTTTCCGCGCGGTTTTCTTTTCCGTTAAAAGGAGTTTTCTACGATTTTTATCGCTTTATGACTTTCGCGCTTAATTGAAGGGCATTTAATTGTTATTTTCGAATTATTGCGCAACAAGTATAATTAAAAATTGAAAACAACTTTTGATAACTCTTAAATAGTAAATTTTGGTGTTTGATAATAAATCAATTTTTAAAAAATTTAAAACATTGTCGGTGTCAAATTTTATTTAGATTTGTTGACTTCTCATATTCAATTTACTCGTCACAAACGAATGATTACCTTCGTATTTTCTCTCTTCTTACAGCCTCTTGTTAAAAAAAAAAAAAGGATCGCAAACCGTAACAGGAAACGTATTTTATCAGAAATCGAAAAGTAATCAATCCCCAGAAAAAAGCGAGAAACGCTCAACCCCGACAGCAGGAAAAAAAAGGAGCCGAACAAAACGAACTGTCAAACACGACTAGGTATAAGCAGAGCTTGTTTCGGCGTCGGAAAAGAAAGAAAAAAAAAAAGAAAGAAAAGGAAAGCGCCAAGAAGAGCAGTAGAAAAGCAGACGTAAAGGGGGGGAGAGGGGAATCCTTATCGAGTAAACGACTCCCGAACGACATTACTTCTGTCTTTCGGCGCGTATAGCTCACACTCTCCCGCTCTCTCGTAGTCAGGCCTGCAGCGCGCGGCGTGTAAGAGCTGCGAGGAAGCGGGGAGAGAGTCGAATTTCAAAGGCGACTCGCCGCCGGACAGGTACTTAATTGACGGCCCCGCCGCCAACTGCGGGAATGACACGCCGAGGCTGTTTCCCCGATAAAATCGGAGCGGGACCACCGCTTCTTCCTCTCTTTCCCCCCTTCCCCCCACGTTTCTCGTCTATCTTTCGTCGTTTTGTGTCGCCGGGCCTGTTCTCTTCTCGCGGCGGGAGTTACGGGTCGCGCTACCAGAGTCCTGCGGGTTCGCTGATTTACTCGGCGTTTGCGTATAAACGGCGGCGGTAAGCAGGGTTGTAATGTCTGTATTTTTTTGTAGATTTTTTTTCGGGAAGGCGGCTGTTTTTGTAAAAAAATTTATGGTACTTTTAGGCATTTTAACAAGATTTTTTGAAAGTCCGCTTCGGTTTTCGCGGACAAATTTTTAAAACTGTAAATTATCAGCGGATCTTAAAGTGTTGTCGCATAAACCCGCTGCGCAAGAGAAAATATAATTATACCAAAATGTATTCGTTCTCGTGAAAAAATTATCTCGAAATACTTGATTCCTGAGAGAGATTACGGCGAGCAGAACAACATTTTACGCATTAAAATGCGTTAATAAACTGTTTTGATAAATTAATGTCTTGCGAGCAACAGAATTATTTCGCTAAAAAGCTGATTACCGGCACTTAATTAACACTTTTCAGGACAATAATTAGTATAACGATCTTTTTCAAGTTTCGAGCTATACCATTCATCTCTTTTAGCCGAAAGATTAATCCCAGTAATCAGTCATCTTCGCGGACGACAATAAGAACTAATTCCAAGTAATGATGATTCTCAGTCGACCTCGGAAGAATCTCTTAGAAGGCGCGGAGTACTAATTGTAAGCAGCATTAATTTATATCGAGGCCGACGATTCCTCGCTAATTTCTCCGAGATTCCGCGTAATTAGCGCGATATTTCCGCCTTCGAAACCCCCCTCCGTCTGCTTACTCGCGTTTCATTAAATATTCCGGCGCGGCCCTCGAAATTAAAATCGGTTCATTAGTCCGTCTCTTTCGCGTGCACGAAATTTTTTGTTAATTTCCCCGGGAGTATTAAAAAGACTCCTTCTCCCCGTCCGCCGCCGGCGGCGAAAAACCAATGTAGACATATATTTTTATGAAGCTCGTCGCGGCAATTGTGATTTAATTAATTCGCAGCTAACAAGCCCCGGGACCCGGGCAGAGACGAGCGACACCTGTCTCCTCGTCCCGGGAGAGAGAGAGAGCTAAGCGATATATACCCTCTTTGCTCCTGTTTCACGCTCTTCAACGGGCATTTAAAGGAGAATAAATTAAGAACGAGACGCCTCGAAACGCTTGTAATCCCCCGCGAGGAGATGAATTCTCTCCTGTGTGTGTGTGTGCGTGTTTCGTGAGCGCGGCGTTTAAGGCTCGACTGACAGTTTCTATCTGAGGATTTTACGGGGTTTTTAAAAGAGGCAATGCTAATCGGACGTTGATTTCTCTAACGGATATATATCCCATTTTATGGCTTATTTGGCAAATTTGTGTGTCGAGTGATATTTTACGACGTGTCCGTGTGGTATTTAACAAGTGTGTCAGCGCTTCTATCTCGAACGAATCTGCGGACGACTGTCGGGATTGAGAAAATTGATGTTTTTTTTTTCTTTTATATGTCGCAAGCTTGCTTAGAAAGGATAGGAAAGTGATGAATAACGGTGAGATTTTTAATAAATTCTCAAATCATTATTGCAATCGATTCGAAATTTATCTCTGTCACGGCGATATATATTAAAACTTTTCGACTGCACTTTCATCGGCGATATTTAAAAAATTTTTACACCCAGGATATTATTACACTCTTTCAATGCCGTTCATCGATCTTTTTCAAGCTTCACCGATGAATATTATCGCGCGAATTTCATGTTTTTTAATCAACTGATAAAACGCGCGATGTATCTTTTAACGCCGCGTTAATTAGTTTTTTCACCGGGCCGCCCGCGGCAATTTACGAAAAACGCGCAGAGAGATATTCCGCTCGGCGGCCCGAAAAAATTAGCGCCACTGGGTACCGCATCGTAAACTGCCGCATCCGCTTTCAAATTCTTGTAACCGCTCTCGTCCTGCTTTGCAGTAAATCACCGTTTTTTTGTCGCGAAGATCGTTATCTTCATAAATATCATAGTACAATCTAATTTATATGTTAAAATTCGCAGCCGCGTTTTCAAACGTATCGCTCTGACCCCTTAGGCCGTCCTTCAACAAAAGCAATTTTATTTTCGCTGTCAGGACAATAACGAGGATGAACGTATAAATTTTAGCCGTCATCGCTCTCCTATTAATGTCGCGTACGCATATTGTTTCAAAAAGTAATTGCGCGCGCGGCTGTAAAATACCCCGCGAATCTCCTCTCTTTATCCTTGTAATTTGCATCCTCGATACTCTCTCCCGAATAATTAACGACTTAGCTCGCCCGACAAAAGGATCAATATATACAGCTTATGTACGCGGCGCAAAACTGCGTTTCGACTCTCGATTTCAATATCGGCCGGGGAAAAATTTGCCAGGCGCGCAGCTTGCGCCAGCCTGGAATTTAATCAGTCACGCGGAGAGCTCCTCCCGCCCAATCTATCAAAATCCGCGACGTACTTTCACGCAAACATATATACATACACGCGAGCTCTCGCGCGGCGGGAGAAGCGGGCTGCGAAGCTCTCGCGCCTCCGCGCGGCTCGCCAGCCGAGAGAGAGAGAGAGAGACGCGGCGATGCATATACTATATATAAGCGTCGTTTCGCGAAATCCGAAAGCGTGAAATCTCGTTATGAGCTTAAGAGATTGTCGGAATGAAAATCGCGTCGCCGGCGGAGAGGCTACTGCACGCGGACGCGACGCGAGAAACGGGTGAGAGAGAGAGTGCGAAGGTTTATGCTTCGAAAAGGGACGATATTTGTTGCGCAGAGAACTCTGGCGGGCAGATTTGTATGAAGGAAGGAGGCGAGTCTCGTATTTTGAGAGGAGGGCCGTTGCATTCGAGATGCTGATTTTTTATTTTTTTGCTCTGTAAAGGCTGTATTTGTTATGGGAGCAGCTGGCTTTTTGAGGTGAATATGCATTTTCGCCGAGAACGAGTTCAATTTCAACGATTGGGACACTACTACAGTTTCCTTTTAAACAAACTTTGTAAAAAAAGAAGACTTTCAACTGAATTTATATATTCCTCGAAACTTAATTTATTTTTAACGGCGCAAAAAAAGGAGGAAAACGCGCAATTTTCTCCCGCATTCGTACCCCAGCAGCTTTTAAAAGAAGCCAAAAGAACGTTATTTATTCATGAGAAAAGTTACCGATTAGCCGCTAAAAAAAGGGAAATAATAAATCGACTTTCGCATACATAATCGCGCGGCCATTACGAGAGCGAGAAGAAAGGAGCGTGAAGAATCGGAAACTCGCCGCGGCGGCGAGAGAGAGATAAAAAATAACAAGCTCCTTCGCGACGCGCATCGGACGCGCGGTAAATTTTCCGACGGTCCGCCGCGCTGCGTTCCCCTGAAAAAGTCACGTCTTGTCACCGTAATGTAGCCCCCCGCCCGATGCCAGAAAGTGGAGGCGAGGCATTCTCCGGTAGCCGTTCGAGTCGGTTAAATGGCTCGGAATTTGAAATTGGCTCGGTCTTTTCTCCTTTTCCGAAGGGTCCCGAGGAGCGTAAATTCACCGGCATATACGTAATTTTCTTGCGGGGGGAGGGAAAATGAGAGGCGCGGCGAGATAAAATGAAGCGATGGACCGAATTAAGGAGGATTTTCGAATTCCCGATGGCGGTGAAAAATTCGTAGTCTCTCGCTTATATGTAAATCGATAGATAAAGTCGATTGTTTATTCATTTATAAAAGGTGAAATGAGCGTGAAATTATGATTTTTTTTTTTTTTTTTTTATGATTATGATCGAAAATTTGCATACCTGCCTTAATTTTTTCAGGCTCTGCTTCATAATATGCGGTTAATCTCGCCTGGAAAGAGTAACGAAAATATTCTTCGCCTACATCGATCTTTGACAGTAATCAGTAAAAAATGGAAATACGGAGTTTTATGGTTTGCAATAAAGTGTCAGCTTTAAATAATGTTATTTCAATTTTATAACCTCCATTTAGTAAGGACTTAAATTCCAATTCGCTCTTTAATCGAAATTTTTATTTATTGACAAATTCCAGAAGTCGGTCGAGTCTCTTTTAATTAAAAAAAGAGACAACCCAAATAAAATACTATCTAAATAATTTCGAACGGACAAAATATCAATTAAAAATCGTCACCAAAATCGTTTCAAAAAAAAAAACGCGAGAAAAAACGTCTCCCTCCCTTTTCACATTTCTATTTCCAGCCCCGCCATTACATAACCATTGATAGTAGCAAGATCGCTTATAAAGTAGCGTTAATAACGCGGGTAAACTCGACATAAATCAACCGGCGCGTAGAAAAAAGCGGTAGGAAAAAAAAAAGTGAGTCGTGAAGACTCGACGATGAGATATAAATGCCAGATTTTCCGGAGATAGGAGCCTCGGCGCTGCGCGGCGTCGATCTCCCCGCGCCAATGATTTATGTTGCCGAGCGGCCCTGACCCTCTCGCGCCGTCCTTTAATCTCTCTCCCTCTTTAACGTTTCTCTCTCTCTCTCCGTAGCTGCTTCCCTTTTCCTTCTTTTTGCCGCGAAGGAAGCCTCCGTCGGGGAGATTAATTCCGTGCACTTCCATCGTAAATAAGTAGGACGTTCCGAGAAAATCGGCTCGATTATGCGTGAATCTCCGGAGCCGCCGGCGTTATGTTCCCGCTGTAAATTAACCTTACTCTCCGGACGAGATTCGATCTCGTCGGGCATAGTTTCGATTATTATGCGTAGATTTCGGATTGGGGTTTATATTGATGAGTGCGAAGCGCAATCAATTTGCCGCGCGGAATCGATCGAACCCGGAGATTTCTCTCTCGTAATAATGAAATTAATCCCTCTCGCATCTCTTTATTTTATGGCTGCGCCTCTGGTTCATTGCTCATTTGATTCGGCGATTTAACGAACGATGAGGCAGATTAATTGAAAAGATATTCCGCCGGCTGGGAATGGTCTAATTTATGGATACGCGTATCGTTTTACACTCTGTAAGCGAATTTGGATTTACACGTTGACAATGAACACTTTCGTTATTTTACGACCAGAAACGAAGGTTGACTCGTGAATCTAAAGAAGATGTGCTTTCATAGTCCTTTGTAAATGATCGAATAATTCACGTCAATCAATTATTAAAAGCCTATTTGCACAGAAATATTCAAAAACTTTTCTAGATTAAAAAAAAAAAAAAAAAAATATTAATCCCGCAGCACAGCTTCCCTCGTAGCATTAAATAAATTTCGCAAAAACGTTCAATTACTCGAAAGCCCGGCGCTCCGCGGTTCGGCTCGTAAAAGCGTTCCATTTTTCGCCTCCGCGTTAACAGCGTATAAAACATATCGGGCTCCGAGATTTTTCGCATACCCGCAATAGCAAATAAGCCCCGGTGGATCGAGCAATAAACGAGTCGACTAATGCAGGCCGTAAATAAACCGGAGGCTCTCCGCTCGAGGCCCCCCCTAAAAGTGCCCGTGTACCTGCGTGCGCACCGCTCGCTTGTATACAAAGAAACCACTGTGCGCGCTTAGCAGGCCGCGCGATGATATTCGTTGACATTGAAATATCTCGCCGCGGACGCAGAAAAAAAAAGAGAAGATCGCGCAAAGCCCGGATGGCGGCGTTTTAATGAGGAGGGGGCCCAAAGTCGCCGTGTAAACGTCCTGTAAATCATTTCGCGAGATATTATCCCGCGAAGCGCGACTTCCTGCCCCCTTCTCCGCAACTGCAGTGCACCCCGAACGGACGCTAATAGCGTAATGCGCCCGGGGATTTACGATATTTGCCCTGGACTCTTTCGTCGTGCCGCGAGAATCCCGGTGATTAATTAAGCGATCCGGCAGGCAGTTCTCTCTCTCTCTCTCTCTCTGCTTTTGTTTACACGCCGCCGCGTCTTCGAGAGCTGCCGCGGCCGGAATTTATACGGGCCGGCTATAATAACAGGGGCTATCGGCCGCTATAAATTCGCTCTTTTCAAAGATGAATCGGAGTCGCGAAACACCTCTCTCTCTCGTCCAAGTACAACAGCTCGAAATAGGGACTCTCTGCGCGCGGGTGATCGATTCTCGGGCTGGAATATTCGCGTCGGGGCACTTTGTCTCGGGGCGGCTTAATCTGCTCGTGATGTATTAATACGCGGCTTGGTCAAATATTTTAAGGAGGCTCTGAAATATGAAGTGCGCCCCGCGCTGCAGCTCGGAATGTTTTCCGAGACTCGGCGTTTAAGGAGAGTAAAGCGCTTGTACAAACTGCGTTTAATCAATTAATAAAATCCCCTTTTTTGCTTTTATAAAGTGGTTTTATAAACTGGTTATTTGGAACTCATAATTGCTCACCGCAGCCAAATCTGACACGCGTCTGAATAAATAGGGTGCTCGCTGAACATACCTGAAACAAAAAAAAAAGGTTACCATTAGTATTTTAACTCCAGAAGCGACAATCAGCTCTAATGTTATTAGACAGATATTAGAAGTTTATTCATGATGCGAGTTTAAAATATTTTTTCTTTTCAAATTTCATTAATCTATAATAATTTATTACTGTAGAATACAAAAGTATGGCTTATTTTTACAATTTCATTTTTGGTATACAAATATCAAAAGTATTATTTATTTGACAGAGATAATTAAATGACCTCTTAGAAAGATATAAAGTTTTTATACATATTAAAAAAAAAGAAGATAATAAAATCTATTTATAAATAGGCAAGTATATAAGTGGCCAAAAATCGAAAATTGGCTGAATAATGGTTGAATATTGGCTGAACACTGGTCGACTATTGGCCGAATATTGATCGAACACAGGGTGAATATTGGCAGAATAATGGTTAAATATAATACTCGAGATTGCTCAACCGATTTTGCTTCGACTCAAAGTTTGAAGATAACCCAGAGCACATGAAGCGTGAAGAGGTATCTGATTTGATTATCCAGCCAATATTCGACCAGTCTTTGGCAAATATTTGGCCAATATTTGACTAATATTTGAATAATACACGACCAATATTCAACCAATACTCAATCATTATTTAGCCAATATTCGATCATTATTCAGCTAATATTCGGTTTGACCAATATTCGATCATTATTCAGCCAATATTCGGCCAATATTCAACCATTATTCAGCCAATATTCGGCCAATATTCAACCATTATTCAACTAATATTCGACCAGTGTTCGGCCAATATTCGATCATTATTCAGCCAATATTCGACCAGTATTTGGCCATTATTCAACAATATTCAATCATTATTTAGACAATACTCAATCATTATTTAGCCAATATTTGATAGAATCAGAAAACAACCAAAAAATTTGTCGTTTCTCAATATCTTTTATTTGAGAATATTATTTTACCCGAAACGTTTTTCAAAAAGTCGTATAATGAAATAGCTTTCTATTAAAGCTAGTATTCATTTTTAAAAATTCAAAGAATTCATAATTCCAAGATTCATTTGAGTGCCTTCAACTCATTATTTTTTTCACCTAACCAAAAAGGCATAATCCCTACAAGTTACATTCTCTTACAAGCACGAAAATCTTTTCCCGACGCGTCTTACGTTCCCCCCCAAAGGCTTAAGGTCGCGTCAAAAGGCTCGCCTTGAAATACTATTCCAGCGAAAAGCCGCGCCGACTGCGGGAGTTCGTGTCGCGCGCGCCGTAGCCGCGCCGTTAATTGGCAAAGATGATCGATGCGCGACTCTCTCGCTTCCCGGCCGCAAACGCGCCCTTTGCCTCATCCGCCGAGATCAAACGGAGCAGCAGCCCTTTTTCACGCCGGACGTGTATCAGACGAGCCGAGTTGATCTTGCGCCGTTCCCTTTTGTGCAGCCCTTTTCCCGGGAGGTGACTGATGTTGAATGAGCATATTGGCGTTTTGCTTTTTGCGCGAATTTAGATTTCGGGGAGGTACAATATTTACGGGAATCTCGTGTAGTATTCACGACTGCTGGCGGGATTTACTCGTTTTCTTTTAATTCGGCTCGCGACGTCGAAGAATTTTAGTGGCCTCCGAGGAGCGTAACGATTCGCTCGAAAAATATATTATTCAATTGATCGCTAATGCTGTGCGTAAAATATTTTACGGCCTTATAAACTCCCCGTAAATATAAAACTTTATTCCGTCGTAATATTTATCATCTCCGTAACTCGGAGAGAGGAAAAATTCTTTAAGCCTTTCAATTCATCAGCGCGCGCCGTTCGAATGAAATGCCCGACCGATCCTTAAAATAAAATATATGTCCCATCGACTCGCGCTCACGAGAGCAGAGAACGCCCGAACTTGTAACAGACCCAGTATATCCATCGGATAATCATCGCATTCGTTCTTCTCGCTCGAGCGATTACGCTCCTTCGAATCCTGACAAAAAGCATCGTTCGGAGAGGGGGGAGGAGTGTGCGACAAGCGAAGAGGTCGCTAAATTATCGGCGCTCCGTCGCGCGATGAAGCGTAACTTGCGCCGGTAAGCGGGAAAATTCGACGTAGAGAAAGCGCTGCTCGTCGTCGTAGTCGTCGCTTTGGGGAACCGCGACGGGAAGAAACGGAGTGGAAGGCAGAAACGCGGGGAGAATCTGTTTCTGTAGCGGCGACGGGAGGAGGAGGAGGTGATACTCCGCGGCGATTGATCGGCTTCATTAAGCGAACAATGCCGAGCGATTTGTGAATCGGCGCGTTTCCGTCGGGGATCTCGGGCGCGAATTAAGTCGCCCGGCGATCGGCGACGGTTTGTTCGGCCGTTTAAATTTGTGTACGGGAATTAATAATGAGAGAGAGAAGGGGATTGCGCAAACGGTAGCGTGAAAACTTTCGATGCTCCGTTGAGTAACTATATTCTGTAATTGCGTGAACGTAGAAAATTACAGAGGCGTTAATCAATTAATCGTCGGGGATTGATGAAGTAACACCGGCGATGTTTTGAATAAAAGGAAATTGAGTTTTAACGGTTGATGATTGGAAAAAGTAATTGAAGGCTTAATATTGTAGAATGCTGAGGATATAATGGTTAATTAAACAAGTTGCAGCTTTCAAAACACGATTTAATAATTGAACGACCAATTATTATTTCAGTGATTAACAAATTATCATCGTAATGTCCATAATTTAAAATCAAAAGATATATATACACTTGGGCAATTTAAATTCCCGCTCAATATGCAGATTCGAGCCGAGACCAGTAAAGGAAATAAAGAGAATCTTTACTGGATGTTAATTAAATTACTAAACCTCATTCAATAATAATAATAAATAAAATTAACTGGAACGACCTAAATAACGAAAAAACACAAAACCTTGCAGCTCGCAAAAACAGTAAGTCAGCCAAAAACGTCCCCTCGCCTTCATTAACGCTTCGTTATTAGCATCCGCAGAAAATCCCTCTCGACGCTCTTCCGAGAAGCCGAAATTCGCGGCTCAAAGTATCAAGCGAGAAAAAGGCCCCGTATCGCAGCTCCTCGTGCCAAAATACGGCCAGAAACCGCTGCAGACGCGTCCAGTCAGAGCGACTTACTCGTTCTCGGTATAAGGGCTTTAACGCTCGGCGAAAGCTGCGATATGAAGCACGTCGCTCGCGCATCCGTTCGAATCTGGTTTGAATCTGCGTGTGTGGGCGGACCTGCGCGCAGGTGTGTATACGCGCGATTCATAATAAACACTCGGCCGAGCAAATTTCCGCGGCGAGACTCGTTCGCGTTTCTCCCCGCGAGTTTTTTCTCCGCGAGCCGAGGAGAGCCTGCTTCTCGCGGATATACGCCGGAGACTGCGAAATTAATTTGCCCGAGCCGAGAGCCAGACGATTCTATCGACGGCGATGTTTATTTCATGCCTCTCTCTCTCTCTCTGCGCCGAGGGATCGCTGCATAAATTATCGGTTATTGGCCGCCGTTAGGATTATACTTATTGAAATCGCTCGATTTATATTTGTCCTCGGCGGGATTTCACTTGTAGCGGTGCTCCTCGGTGTATATACGACGCTGGACTCGAAGGCTAAAAATAAACTTTAACCGCCGCGCCGCGGCTGCCTCCGCGAGACTTTATTTATTCAGCTGTTCGATCCGAGTAATCAAATTGAATTTCGCCAATAAATAAGCGAATTATATTTTTGCCCCGTAAACGCTGAGACCCGCCGTAAGATATCCAGTCGGGGCGCGGGAAGCGGAACTTTGTTGATAAACTTGTACCACACCGCGAGAGTAGCCCTAAAAAAGCGCCCCGCGCGACTCGCGGACACTCGGCAAGGATATCCTCGAGGTATAACCAGTCTCGAGATTGGCCCTCGCAAAGCGATCCCCCGGCAATAAAAGCCTCCTCGCCTCGCAAAGGCCTCTCGGAAAGAGTCGTCGCGCGCCTCGGAGAGCGTCGCCCGCCTCCTCGTCGTATAACCCTCTTGGAAATCGAGGAATTTTCGGCGCGAAGAGAGAGAGAGAGAGAGAGAGAGAGCAGCCCGGAGCGGATCGCGAGAGAAAGAAGGCTTGGGTGTGCGTGCGGCCAGACCGGCAGTCGTCGAGAAAATTAGTGAAGGGGGTTACCAAACGGGAGTGTAACGACTCGACAAGAGAGGGAGGAGGGAGGAGAGAAACGCCCCGTCGAGAGTGCGGATTTGTCCCGAGGGTGTACTTAAGCGCGTCGGGAAAATCCAGGAAATTTCGCCTTCGCTTTCTCGAACGCTGCCCCCCGTCCCCCTTCCTCTCTCTTTCTTTTCTGCCGGTCCTTTGGTTTTCCTCGAGAGCTGCCGCCGCCGCCGCCGCCGCCGCCGTCGCTGGATGCAGATCGGAGAGAGAGAGAGAGAAAGGGGCGTCGCGTCGTGTCGCGATAAAAAGCTTGCCGGAAAGCGGAGGAGATTCGCTTTCTCTCCTCCGGGAGACCGCGAATGAATAAGTAGCTGCCGCGCTTCTTACTTCATTATTACGGGCGCGGTGCTCTCTCTCTCTCTTTTTTCCCTCCCGGCTTCTTTTGCCGCCTGGCGCGTCGCGCGGCTCTTTTCAGCGAGAGACAGAAATGCGTTTAGCGCGAGTGGTGCGCCACCGCTTTTTCGAATCGGACTTTTTGCGCCTTTTCTCCGGTTTGCCTATTCGAAGCGAGATTTCGCCTTGTGTAACTGAATTTTCGAAACTGTCGGAAGCGCGGGAGAAATCGGCAATACGGCTGATAAAACACAGCGGATAATACAATAAAAGGGAAAATGGAGGAAAAAAAAATCGACAAGAGAGAGAATACACGTAAGGAGAGCACGCGCGAAGGAACGCGAGGTAAAATCCATGAAAATCCAGCGGGATACAAAAGCCCGGAGTTCCGCGGGGGATGGAGGGAAGTAAAAATGGAGGAGGCAAGCCGAGATTCCAATTGACTGGCGATTGCGAGAGGTTACGTGACCGGCCTCCTCCCCGAGTTTTCTCCTACGTACGTATATATAGCCTCCGAGTTCGCGTTAACTTTCCCCGGCCCCGTTCCACCGGTGGCTGTGCGGGTGAAATCGCGCGCGGCATGAATTCGGGCAAATTGCACTCGATAGTGCAGTTTCGCGGCTACATGCGCCCCCTCCCCACCCGACTATCCCCCGCAGTTATACGCTCCGCCGCCGCTGCTGCTCTCTTTTTGGTCCTCTGGTTTTATACTGCTCCGCGGAGAGGAGAGAGAGATCCGCGGGGAGGATTTTTATGGGGGCGCGAACGCGCGCGTTTTGGGAACTAATGGAAAAGGCTAATGAGGTTTTTATTTCTCGGTGCTTGTGGATCGATTTTGTTTGTTCGTTCGATATAAATTTCGCCGCGATCGATGTGGGTCTTTCGTGGCGTGGTGTGTTGTTTACGTTTAATCAGGGCGAGCGAAATTGCTTAATAAATATTCGAAACCGTTTCGCAAACATTCGGTGAAGGTGAAGCAATGAAAACGAAACGATTTATTAAAATAATGTTTATTTTATATATATAAAACTTGCGTCGAATGTCAACAAATTTTTGTTATTTTCAAATGCACGGACGACTGCAAAAAGGTAGCCTTTTACATTGTATTTATAAAGCGAGATTGACAATCGAGAAAAAACGTTTTGTCGAGTCACTAAACCTTTTCCTGAAAAAAAAAAACTCAAAACGACCAGCCCCACTCAGGACCTAATAAATCAGAGATCGAAAAACGCTCGAAAGCCTGGCCGAGAGATTAATTACACGCATTTTCCCGGCAAAACTCTCGCGCTCCGAAATCGTTCGACGAGACACAGCTTGTTCGCACCTTCGTCGAGAGGAGGTCAAAAAAAAAAAAAAAAAAAAAAGCGAAAGCGGCCTGCCGCCTCATTAGCGCGCATTAAGCCCCGCGATTCTTAAGAGGCCTTTTACACCTGAATCGCGTTCATTAGCACGCCGCGCTCCGGCGATCGATCAAGTCGGGGCCGCGCATCCCGGCCGACAGCCTAATTTCGGGGCCCGGCGATCGAGGAGCGCTTCGTCTTCGTTAGCGTCGAATAAATCAGGGAGATACGACTCCCGACCCCCGGTGTCATTACGAATTATCCGCGCTCGCCTTGCGCGCGCCCCGGCAAATCATTTTCGGCTCCGCGCAACGCGTACAGCGGGCCGTAAGCCGCTGCCAAGCGCGAACAAAAGCTATTGTTTCGCGGCCGAACCGCTCGCTCCGTTGGATGTGTCTTTCGAGCGGATTTTTTTATATGTCCTTTGTGTGCACGTTGCTCCATTAGTGGATTAATTTGAGGGCTTGATTAACATAACAATTGGCGAGCGCTTATATATACCCGGCTAGTTACATAGATCAAAATAATGAGATTTGCAATTAAGAGCGCCCTGATCGTTCATATTTCTTTGTGCTACGACTCGGGGCTTTGTGCTTACGCTTTTACGGTAAGGATCAGTTGCTCTTTGTTTTTTTCTTCTTTGATACAAAAATTTGGATCGAACAGAATTTTCACTTTTAAAGCGTGCACGTGTCGCAATCGTGCACGTGTGGTAAATATATTATTGAAAAAAAATCTTTTAATTTATAATTATTTTACGTCAACCTTTGCAAAACGGGCCAACTTCTTTTATCAAATACCGAGAAAATAAATAATCCCGTCAAAACCCAATGAAACCTAATATACGCTTCCAACCGAAAAGAACTAAAACTGCTTTCAATCAAGCCCCATTGCACTCTGCACCAAGGTGCAGCGATGCTCTCGCCCGGATCACCGAGCAATTCGAGCGTCGAATAAAAATTTGGCAAATCCAAACGAGTCTCGAATCATGAGTGTGGGCGTATAATACACGGAAATTCTTTTCGCTAAAATTGCAGGCGCGCGCTCTCGCGGGTCGTTACCGGGCCGCGAGAGCCGTGAAGCTTATTTAGCGCAACGCATACACCACGCCAGAGACCCGCGTCGACTCCTAAACGACGTGTTAATTATCCGCGTCTTTTATTGCCGAACACGTGTTTACCGCGCGTGGGAAGACGCGCGAGGGCGACCACGCGAGCGACGCGGTCGGACCCCCATTTTTTTTTTTTTTTTGTTTTTAAAGCTCGAGTTTTTGCGCGAGGGCGTCCCGATAATTGAATGGTCGGCGGGTAATTGCTCGAGCCGTAGGTGCGACGGAAGAAGTTTTCACCTTTGTCCTTGCTTGCGGTTTATTGAACAATCGTTACAATTTTCTTATTTTCTGAGTGAAAATAATTTGTACAATTTTTATAAAGATTTTATGGTAATCTATCTTTATAAAATTGATATTTTATAAAGCCTACATTTAGAAAGATGGGAAAAAGTATGTGTCATCTTATAATCTTGATTCACATCTAAAATAAATCTGTCTCTTAATTTTGCAAATAATTTGCTGCATTTTTTCCACATTTTTTTATTATATCAAGCGTTTCTATAATCTTCATAAAATTTGTACAAATCTAACATAAAACAACGTGATTTCTGAAGTCTCATATATTTTATTAAACTATACCATCAAATATCACATTGTAACAAATTCCCCAAAGGTTTCACCAACGATTTTCCACCGACCAGAGAAGACCTCCATTAAAATTTGTCAAAAACCGTCAGCTCGACTCTCCTCTCCCCCAAAAAAAACTGTGCACGTAAAGTCAATTGCCCATTCAGCGTCCCGAGTCCTTTATCGGCCCATTCGACTGGAGCTTTGTGCCGCGCCCGACCGAGAGACCGCCAGGACTTTCCGAAACAATGGGCGCGCGAAAGCCAGCCGGAAGTGCGCCCCGGACAAGGTCGCCTCCCGCGTCTACCTGCTCGAGAGAGAGAAATCGGGGAGTTTCCCGAAACGATCGGCAGGAGATAGAGAAAAAAAAAGGGGCAAAGGTTTTCCCCCGACTCCGAGAGGGAATACCTGGGCCACCAGCAGAGGCAATTAGCGGTTTATAGCCGGGGTCTGGTTATTTGTGTATCGAGGAGATTCCCCGGGACGAGCAGCCCCGAGATATTGGGGAATTTAATAGACACGCTGGTGTTATTGTAGGGAGTTTAACGGCTGTTTAAGGTTGATATACAGTCCCGTTGTGCTTGTTTAATGGATGGTCGTTTGTGTGCGCTCAATGTTGGCGGCGAAATGATACGTGAGGAGTGACGGATTGTGTAAAAAGTGTAATAATTTCGCGGGGGAATTTTTTCGGAACGACGAAATGATAATGGTAAAATGATTTTACGTTTTTTCATTAAAACAATTTTACTGCAAAGTATTGGCTTCGTTTAAAATTCGCGCGCTTTTTCCGTATTTTAATTAAAAGTTTTATGGCCCGGCGTTTGTTCAATAAATATATCCATCGCTTATTTTTATCGTTCACATTTTTATGGAAAATATTTAATAAATCGCTCGGCGATTACAGAATGACATATTTTATATACGATATAATAAAAATTCAATTTATTTCCGAAAAAATGCTGCATTTACACTTAAAAGAATCCCGGCATTTCCAGCGACGAATAACGCCCCCGTGAAATATTACCTGCGAAACGTCGCATTCCTTCCCCGCTGATCGACACAGAGTCATCATACATTGTACATCCTATAGAACGAAAAAAAAAAAAACATTTCCTCTCGAACCCCGCACAGAAGCGCAATAAAAGCCCGAGCCATGACTACATGACCCTCGACCTTTCAATTACCGCCAGGCATTCCCCCGGAAATCGGAAACAGTTCGAGGGGGCGTGTATATACGAGTTCAGGGGAGGAGGAACACACGTCGCGAGGCAGGCACATCAGCGAAGACGTCAAGCTGGCCCGACGAATACAAATGCGAGATCGGTCGCGCAGTGCGACGAGCCGTACAATTAGCGCCTTTATTAGGCCCATTATTTATAGCGGCGTTTATGAGCCGCATGTGCATCGGACGTGGGCTCTCTCTCTCTCTCTCTCCTCCGGCCGCCCCCTTTCCCGTGCGATTTTAACGATAAATGCCGCCCTCTCTCCAGGATTTATGGAGCTCCGGGGCCCGGGGACCCGTTTCGGGAAAGCGCGCGAGCGGATCGCACGTAGATGTGTGCGTGAAAACGCGCGGCGCACTATATTATTGCAGTCCCCCCCGATGGGCGAGGCTGCATGTGTCGCCAGTCCAGATTTCTGCCTGTCATTGGTCATCTTTCTTCTCGTTTCGTGCATACGTCTGGGTTATGGCGTTTCTGGGGATTTCCCCGGTCTGATTGTAAAAAGTAGGCAGAGAGAGGCGGGCCTTGTTCCGATCTGTATGCCGAATGCGATCGAACGTGCTTTCTTTGGGGGATATTGTTTTCTTTTGCTCGGAGCGGAAAATTTACGGCGGGGAAGATTTTTGAGTGATTCAATCTTAATAGTTTCCCTTTTCATAAAAAGTGCTCATTTCGCCCCTACATGTGCAGTCTGAGGGGCAAGTTCCTGTACTGCTATTTGGGTAAAACTGCACAAGATTGTCGTCAGGGCTCCCAAAAGCAATAAAACGGTGAGAAAAGAAGGCGACTCTAATTAGTTTCCTAAAAGAAAAAAAATGCTCATTTTACCCCTTTAAACGCCCTTAAGGACATGTTTCGGTACTTCGATTTTGCCGAAAATTTTTAGGAATATGTATTTTAAGCCTACAAATTGATATCCGTGGAGAAAAAAAAGGCGAATATGAAATTTTTTTTTCGTCGAAAATCGACGTCGGAAATTTAACTTACATGCTTGAACCCATAATTTGGATAATTATTGAGCAATAATACTGCTGCACATCTATCATCCTTGCAGACTGTTTAATATTTGTGTATTCGTGAAAGTACTCGAGATAAAGTTGCAATCAACACCAGCAACGTCTTTGCATTTTATGCACGAATTAAATTTGGAGAGAAAATTCCGATAGACTCAAATCATTACACCGATATTCTCATTGAAAAATACGATCGTAAAATTTGTAACAATTTTTCTATTTCTGTTCAAAAGCATATATTTTTTTAGATAATAGACACCTCCGTTGTTTATAAATAAAACTGCGCACCCAACAAAAGAGAAATTATTGCGTTTCAGGCAACAGCCTTTGAATTATTTATGCTCTCGTACAATACCAAAGACCGGCCTAACGAGTCAAGGCTCCTTTCCAAGATTTTTTCCTCCGCCTGCATTTATTTGCATTTACTGCAAAAAGGAGAGATATTTTTAAGTCTCTCTCTCTCGCCGCGCGCGACTTTTACAACAAATAAACGCGACGCGCGAGCTTGAGCAACAGGCGCATCGACGCGCCGCGCCGATAGACCTCTCTCTGTGTGCCGCGCGTAAAGATTTCACAAAGAAATCGATCAATCATCTTCATTATGTTCGCTTGACTCTTGATCCCCGCCGCGATCCATTCTCGTTTTATTATCGCGCGCGAATGCCGACTTGTATTTCGGCTCTCTCGCCGATAGAATATTTCGTGCAGTTTCGCGCCCGAAGTGTATAAATAAGTAAGCCTTCGGCAGGACTCGAAAATCGCCGTCCCAAAAGTCTCTCTCTCTCTCTCTCTCTCGGCGCTTTCGTAAGAGCCCCGCCGCCGGTGACGCAATTGCGAAGCCTCGGTGCATTGTAATAAAGTCACAACGGAGCCGAGATGGTGAGCGACGACGCTCTCCGGTTTCATTTCCGATGTCCGAGCATTTTTCACTCCTTTCAGCCGTCGTCGTTAAGTCCCGGCCTCTCGGCCTCTCGCGGCGTAATCAGGAAAATATCGAGTATCACGAAAAGCGTTATCCCGAGGCGTATCGGCTCGGCCGCTGTTTTCTCCATTCCTGGACTCTCGCTCTCTCTCTCCCTCGTGCGCCTCTATCGGTCTTTATCCATCTCCGGGCGGCGCGTCGTCCCCGTTGTTGTGCGTTCGCCGCGGTGATTTTCTATTGCATGGCCCGTTGATCTCGGGATTTGATTGCGCGGCTTCGGAATACTCTCCGCCGCCGTCACCCTTTTATCGATTGCCTTTTTCCGAGATCCCTCGGATTCCTGAATGCCTAATGAAGGACTTTTGTGCGGTGCGCCGTTATTGTGAGAGAGAGAGAGAGGGAGGGAGGGAGGAAGGAAAAGCGACGAGAGAGCGACTTCTTATACTTTTCTCTCTCCGGGCTTTATTTCTCTCCTGCGCGGCGGAGCTTTCGCTTTTTCTGCATTGTTGGCGAGTCTGCACTGTGTTCCGTCGCTCGAAACGGATTTTAATATTGTGTTTAGCCGGTGAATAAAGTTTCCGTTCGGCCGATATTACGTGGAATGCGGGGTAAGAGATGCTTCGGAGTTTTTTTACGCTAATTGGGAGAGAATTTGAAATATTCTCGTTCTCCAGCTTCAGAGCCGAGGAATCTTTTAATCATTTTGACTCTTAATTAACGAGGGAAATTATTAAGCAGTCCCTGGTATAAAATTAACCAGTTGGGCCTGTTAAGGTGCCTAAAATTAAATAAGAACAATTGGAAAACCATTTTAAAACATAAAATATCATTACACTAATATATTCATGAGCAAACATATTTCCTTATTTGATAATGACAAAAACATAATAGCAATTTGTCGTTTTCAATTACAAAACAAGCTAAGAATTGACCAAAAACTGCTTAACGTTTCTACCACGGAGTGCATTGAGTTAAATTTTCGAAAATTAAAGAATAATTATAAATTGCCTATTTTAAAAAGTCTACTCCCCAACGACCGCAATGATTCAACGTGCAAACGGACGTACACCTCGAAGCGCGCAAAACATTTCCTATTTACTTTCTCCGAAAAGCCCCGAGTCCGCGCGCGTACGTATATAGCGGCGAAGTGGCCCGCCGCGCAGAAATTCGCGCGTTCGAAAATAAATCAAGCCGCCTGTAAATCCCCGCCGATCAAGTTCAGGCATCGCAAATAATCTCCCCGCTATTCCTGTATATATATACGGTCCGCGAGCGCGCGCAATTGCTTACAGGCCCCACAGGAGAGTGTTCGCGGTGCTTGCAGCATCGAAAATAGACCCGCGCCGCGCGCGCGGCGCGTGACTTCTCGCGAAAGATCGCTTCCTCTGTCAGCGCCTAATCCGTTCGCCGCGCCTCCTCGCTCTCTCTTTTATTCGCGCAAACCGACGAGGCGAATTCCCCGAGAGGATGGGCGAGAGAGAGAGAGAGCAAGGCCACCCGATCTCGCTGCGCGCAGCCCCGGCGATTTCTTTCCGAGGGACTACCGAGAGAGCTGTTTGTTTTAGCTGGCCGACTTGAGGAGGGAAGAGGTTGGACGGACTTTCCGAGGCCTTTTTCTGAGCGCGCTGAGAGAGGGTACGAGGAAAGTGCACGCTCTAATTTTGAAGCGTAAAGCTGGAGAGGATTTTTTGGCGGTTCTTTTTTTATCTCTTTTTTTGTTCTGGCAAATTTTATCTACTTTTTGTTTCCGAGTACGGGGATATAAGGTGCAATTTGGTAATTGTTTAAACAGGCAAGATGAAATTTTACCGCATTGTTGTCACATAGGTTACAATAAACTTTATTTCGTCGAGTTGATAAAAATTTATTTGCGTTTTTCTCAATCTTGCGAAGAAGTGAAATTTATTTTTATTATTATTAAATTAGTTACATAACTTTTCACTGGACGAGAAATTGTGAAATTTAAATTCTTATACCGCTGGATTTAAAAACAAAAATGGTCAGAGCAGTGATTTTTAGGTTTTATAGCCTTTTTCTATTTTCGCAAGCAGCAGACTTGATACTCTGATCCTGATCCCCAAAAAAACAGAATAAAAATCTAAAATCGAATGCAAAAAGCGACTGTTTGAAAAACAATTCCGAAAAGTCTTTCAACAGTTTTAAATCTTTAATACTCTTTGTTGACGGAGTGTAAAACAAAAAAACCTATAGAATAGGCAGCGATCGATAATATTTATAACTGGAAAAGAGAATAAAACTTATTTGCAATATTTCCTACCGTTATAGTTATAACGCACGTTGAATGGATTATCTGAAGCTTGTAAAATATTTGCTAATCTTTATTAAATCCAGGAAGAAGTTAATTTTAACAAGAATATATTTTCAATAACTTTTTAAACTTGTATAAAATAATATAATAGAATAAGAGCACATGAATAATAAAAAAAACACCCATTTTAAATCAATATCTATCGACGGAAAAAAATCAATGCCGCCGAATAAAGGAGAAAAATTCGAACGACAGAGTTAAAAATAGAAGGAAGAAAAGCACCGTTCAAAATTCGTTCCCCCAATTGAATGGTCCGTCAGAAAAAAGGAGAATGAACGGGAAACGGAGAAAATTGACGCGAGGAGAATCCTTATAGGGATTTATTTAACGCGCGAGGCGACGCGAGCAAGAGGAAGGAAGAGAGGAGAGAGAGAGAGAGAGATGACGAGAGATGAACGCGATCGAGCGTGAATTTGCAAAGTAAACATATCAGTGAATCGGCCATTTCGAATGAACCCGTCCCTCTTTATCCGTCTCTTTGGCCAATATACTTCAGCTCCTCGGGAAATTCACGCTGCTGATGACAAGTAAGTGGGCAAATAGGTATACGTATATATACGTTCCCCGTATATCTCGTTAGCTTGAAAAGTTGCGATGCCAAAATAAAGGATTCCCCTCCTTGTACGAGTGTCGTGCAATTAAAATTTTGATTAATCACCGTTCTCACTTTTTATGTAATACGTACGTATAAAAATATCATTTATTTAAAACGAGAAATCTGCTTAGTTATATATGCTTTCTCGTTGACGTAAAAGGCATCGATAAATGATGCATTCAGCTCTTTCCGACGAACAGACTTTAGCAAAAAAAAATTGAAAGGAGACACTTTCCATTAAGGTTAAAATACAACGGCATAAAATTTAACGCCACCGCCCGTAAGGCGCGACAAGTTGCATTACTCCCCGGACCCAAAGCGGGGAGGAGTCCCGAGAAGAGCCGAGGCACAAAAATATTGTTTTAAATTATTCTTTTGAGCGATTTCCAGCGACGGGCGAACGAATCCCTGGAAAAAGAAAAAGCCCGCAGCCGAGAGGCGCACAGAAGCGCGGGAGGAAAAGCCGCGCGGCGCGCGCCTCGTAAATCCTCCGGGCGACGCGGCGCAGCTCGCCGCGCGTCTCGAGCATAATAAGATTTTAACGCCAGAGCTTCGAGGGACCCGCAGTGGAGGAGAGAGAGAGAGAGAGAGAGAAAAGCGCGCGCGAACCTCCTTTTATTCCGCTTCATTTATTCAACGAAAAGACACGTCCCGCACACACTGGGCAGGAAATCGCGCGCGCCGCATTAGCCGCCTTTTAGCGGTGCGCGCGCGAAATCTCCGGGAAAATCATTCGGAAAATTGCGCGCGGCCCAGGCGCCCCGTTAACGCGACAACGACTGGCGCTCGTTGCATTTTTTACGAGCTCGCCTCGGCTTTTTAAGCTCCTGCCTGGCCTCCCTCCCCGACTCGTCGGGTGATTTGTACGAGCGTTCATTATGCCAGTCATTTTTGTTTGCTTGCCTCTTCGCCGCGCGCGGCGGCCGCCTGTGTTTGAATAATTGAAATTTGTTTTACGAGTCGCTGAAAATATTGCGCTTTACGTTAAATTTTCTATGGAAATACACGCTTAGGACACGCGGTGCTTCGCCGGGGATTTACGGCTCGCGCGGGAACGGCTTTCTTTATGCATAGGAAAATCTGCCGGGAAAAATGTTAATGGAGTACTTTGGCCAATGAGCGGAGATTTATTTTTTATTTTGTTTCCTTGTTTATTAGAAATTTACAAAGCAGATTTCCACAGCGAAAGAAGGCTTGTCGGCTCGGCGGATAATAAACGATTTTTCAATTTACCTTTAAATTATTAAGCAGATCTTAACACTAACAAATAAGATGCAAAGCGAGATTATAGATTCGCGCATGAATCCCCTAATAAAAGAAACCGACTAATACTCGATCAAACTCGATAAACGCCACATAAAAATTCTCCCCTCGCAGCTAAAGTAACCCGTGTCGCACCATCGACGCGCGTCCCACCCGTCCAGGACTCACTCAACAAACCGTAAAAAGGAGGCAGGCCGCGTCACACCTCCTACGCCGTGCCGGAAGAGATTATCGCGCGGCTCTCGTCGGCGGGCAGCAATTCCCGTAATTTTCGAGCGCTCGGCCCGATATATATACATATATTCATTCGTCCGTCGGCGCGCGCGTTGAATGTCGGCGCGCGTGCCTCGCGAGGCGCACCGGGGATTTAACCCTGATCAAAGACGAGTGGCCAAGGAGTTCGGCTGTCGCGCATTGTGGAGGAATTGGCTGCGGGCGATTTGCGCGGCGAGCGGGCTTTTTGAAGGACGCGGGAAGAGAGGGCGAACTTCCGGCGGAGGGGCGATTTGGTTTTCAAAGCGATTTTTGTGAATGGGACGGAGGGGCAGGGGGCAGGGGAGAGGGTCAATTGCTATTATCTGGTTTGGCATGTAGCAGTGAAAAAATGATCTTTCACTTTAATTTTGAACAGCTATTTGTATTATGCAACATATTTTTGTTACATAAAACGTGAATAAATAAATAATAATAGTTTCGAAAATAATTTTAACAAATTTTCCGGGATTCATGTTATAAATACAAAAAATTGAAACGTAACATCAGTTAGGCTTATCAGTATTGCTTCGTGAATCCATCTTTTTGTTAATTTCACTTGACATACACGTACAGATACATTTGCACAACAACCTTTAATTTAATCCTCGCATAAATTTTAATGCTGATTTTATGCAAAAAATTTCGATTGCGATAAAAAAAAAGACTGCCCGTTTTCAACTTTAAAAATAAATTCAAGGAGATAAGACATCTGATTTAGTAGTTTCGCAAAAGTTAGTGAAAGCCACGCGCAACCTTGTTGACTCGCACAATGTTCGCGTAATGGTCAAAAGGACCCGAGATAATGCTAAAATATGTACGCTACAGTTCTTCTGCACAAGCTTAAACAGTATAATCCGGCAAATTTGTATATTTTTTTATCCGCACTCTCGTAAAAAAGAAAAGCATTACGCGCCGCGTAAAGCAGCCTTCGTACGAGATACGAAAGTATTTTTAATTTCCAAGAAAGGACCTTATTAAAATAGGACGCACGCATGCATTACAAATAATAATTTCGTTTTCTCCTTTTATAAAAAAAAAAAAAAACCCAGAAACCCGCAATCTCCGCGCGACTTCCCCGCGTCGCCGACAGCAGCCTGAAACGTTCTCGAAGCCGCGGCGGGGTCTCTCTCTCTCTCTCTCGCCAATCGATACTCCCGAGTAAATTATTAGAGACGCATGCACGACTAAGAAAGAGAAAAAAAAAGGAAAAACAAACCCCGCGCGCCGAGGAGAGGCGGAAGAGGAGAGAGCGAAAAAGCGAAGGCGGAAGAGAGGCCTGACGTTTCGCGCACAAGAGTCGCGCGCGGAGAGCCGCGCGCTCGGAAGAAGAGGAGGCAATTATCGGGCCGCGGGATCGCCGAGCGGAAAAATCATTATTCGCGAATGTCTCCGTACTGCTCGCGGCAGGCAGCCAGGCAGGCAGGCAGACATCTTTTCTTCCCGGGCCTGTTGCGTTATGTACGCGCGGCTTGCCGCGGCGGCATTGTGCGAGTCGCGCGAGGACTATTAAAAATTTATGCGGTTTTTTATTCAAATTGCGCGGCAGCCGCTGCTGCTGCTGCTGCCTTTATGTCCCGTCGAGTGGATGTCGTTTGTCGTATGGGAAATACGTCGGCGATCGATTTCCGTGCACCGCTCGCTTACTTGAGTTCTATTTGTAAAAGTGGGTAAGTTTCATGCAGCTCGTAGTTTTCAATTAGACGTCCTTGGCGTATATTTTGAAGTACTGTTTTTTGACGGTATTCGGCGAAATGAGATTTTCTCCTTAATATAAATTTAGAGCATCTTTCCCGGCAGCGCCGACGGAATCAACGATAAAAGCCCTCTGCTCTCCGCAAATGTACAAGCAAAGCTCCTACCTTCCGCCGAGGCAAATGAAATTTGACGCGTGCTCAACCGGATTCCTCGCCTAATGGAAGATTCCTCTCTAAACTGCGCGCCAGTAGAGAATATTACTCGAAAATTCGTTCCGCGTAAGTCGAGGGAAGGGAAAGCGGACTGTTTGCGAATCTGGCGGTGCAGCCATGGCGGGAGAGCAAAAAAGCAAAGCCCCGATTCGAGCGAAAGACCAACAACGCCATACGCAGCAGCTCGTCCCTAATTCCCTTAAATATCAAAAAGCCTTGTTTACCGATACGAAAAAGAAAGCGCTCTCGCTAACAAGCTTCCAATAATCGCTTTCAATCGCAGAGCGGGCATCCGAACCGAGGCGGCTGTCTGTGTATTTGCTCGCGCGCGTCCGCCTCAAGTGCATTGGAAAAGCAAGCAGAACGCCACTAGGCGGCGGCCTCGAAAAAAAAGCGTCTTCATCTCCCTCTCTCTCCCTGCGCTCTGGCGCCTAATCTCCGCACAAAGGTTGCACGTCAGCCGATTCGGCGCTTAACCCCTCGATTCGATCTCTCCCCCCCGGTCGCATTGTGCTGTGTCCTGCAGGAATAACAGGCTTAATCTCCCCGCAGGCAGAGGAGGGAGAACGAGAGAGGTGGCCCCCGAAGCTTACATTCGCAAATGCGCGCGGAAGCGCTCGCCCGGAAAATTGCGGCTTATTGCGCGAGCGAACGAGCGAGTATATATACAGATATAGGCCTGGTTCGATCGCGGGAATGAAAAACAGCCGCCGCCTTTCGGTGATGCGGATTTCGTGGAACGCGCGATGACCTTCGGCTTCGTTTCTCCTCGGGGAACGGGGAGGGACTTTTGCTTTTGCTCGCCGCTGACGGACGGCTCTTTTGCCGTCGCGAGGGTGGAAGAATGTATCGGATTGAGTGGTCACTTTGACGCGTCGCGCGGAGAGGCGGTGCTTCGAGGCGATTTATTGCGAACGGACGTTTTTCAGGTTTTGCGCGGACGGAGCTCGGTAAACGTTGAAGTTTACGATTCGGTATTTGGATAATTCGGATACGAGGAATGATGAAAGTCGGATAAAGAAAATAAATCTGGATCAAATCAATGAACGAGAAGGTCGGAGGAAAGTTTATAAAAATTCGTGCGTCAAAAGAGCTGTTTTTATTCTTTACTCGCCACTTGTTTCTCATCCAACAGTCCCAACTGCGCTATTAAGAAATACGTGTAAATTTTCATCTCATAAATATACGGGCATCAGAACGCACAACTACTTTTCCTCAAATCGCGATGGAAAGAATCGCGTTTCCTTTTAATTACTTTCCCCGCTCGCACCTTTCGCTCCGACTTCGTCGACCCGAGCAGAGAGCGGCTCTGTCGAAGGCAATTCGCGCCTTTCCCGAGGCTATTAACCATAATCCAGGCGCTGCGGCTCAGCCCGCGGACGGCGCACAGAACGGTATAAGCCGTTAAGCGGCATTAGGCCGCGCATTGAGATCGGCCGCCCTTCCGATCTCTCCGGCGGCCGATTCTAATTCTAATTTCGAGTCGCAGCGGAGCGACGCGGGCCCGAGCACGCCATTCTTCTGTCGCTCGCATCCGCCGCCGCTCTCCGCGCGTGACTTATGGCGCGCGGCGTCGGGGCTGCGCCGGGAATTCGGGAGGGAGGAGGCCTTTGTCGGAATCGACAGCGATGATCGAGGGAATGCGGCGCGCGCTCACGCAGTTTGTCGATTTCATGTGCCGACGGCGGGCAGAGCCGAGCTAATCGCCGCCGACATATGTAGCTCCGCGTTGCGGCGCCGCTGCGATATATATCGTTTAGCGGGTTGTTGCGTGATTCTATTATGGGGCGGGATTCGGGGATCGGCTTGCGGCCCCTACTATACTGATAGCAACAACAGCGGTTGTAATGTTTTTAAGCTCCACTCGGGGATTACCTAATTAGCGCTCGAGTAAATAATCTTTTATCCTCTTGTCCTATTACATTTGTCACGGAATGAATTTAGTCCGCTTGAAAATTTCTAAAAATATTTTACGCTTTGACGAAGAATCGTTTACTTAATAACTTAAGAAATGTACTTAAGCGAAAGAAGCTCTCTGATAAAAAGCGCTCGACGCGAGAGTCAACGAAGCGCGTCGCTTCGTTAAACGAGTGTCGCCGCGCGCTCGGCGGGCTAAAAAGATTTTCCGAAAGTTATATACCGAGAGCGATCGCGCTCGCGGCGTCAGTCGCTCGGGCCAAGAACAAGCGTTATGAAATAGAAAAAGAATCCCACCGCGACCTCTCCCGTCTCGGCGTCATCTCCGATAATCGATTTTCGGTAGGAACGCGCGGCGGCCCCGGCACTTTACGCGCGTCGCAGCTCGCGGGAGATAAAGTGTGAGAGGCGCCCCGCGAAACGGGCCGGGAAAAAAGAGAGCGTCTGCTTGTATACGGCATAAGCCCGGGAAATTCTCGCCGCGCGCGCCCGAGCCGGAAGTGATCGAGCTCCGTGCAAAAGTGACGGGGATAAAGCGAGAGAGAGAGAGAGAGAGAGACAAGGGAAAGCCCTCGGATGGATGCTGGATAAACCAGACTCGATTGGATTTTCCGCGGTCTTTCATCTTCTCCTCCGTCTTCGCAGCTGCGCGCCGCCCGAGAGTCACTTTTCTCCCTCCCGAGCGCGCGAACGTACGTCGCGCCGTATTTTTATATCCCCTCTCTCGTCAATTATTTCGCTTTTTATTCCATTTCGCCAAAGTATACGAAATACGATTATACACCCCGCGACGACGCCGAACGGGCGGCGGAGGCTTCTTTTAAATCAGCGCGTCTTACCGCGCGGCGAAAGGTCCCGCGCCGCTTCCCTTTGCCTCTTTGTGGAGATGTACGCGGGGCGGCGGGTGTGTATATACTTGCCGGGTGTAACGAGCTTTGCCTTTGTTACGTAATACCGTTGGGGCAAACTTCGCCTCGATTTTTTTTCCTCGGTTTACGGTAAAGAAACTCGTCCTTCTTTGACTTAGTTTCTACGTGCGATCGACGGTTGGAATATACCGCGGGCTTATTCGCCGCGTTATTTATTTTTAACGATTTGCGTCGACAGCCGCGTTCGAAAGCATTAATAAATCTTTAAATAAACACTTCATTATTCTCCGCGAGTACCAGAAAACGAATTGTTAAATTTAACAAATGAAACTTTAATCCGGACGGCTCGCATATATTAATTTGACAAATCGAAGCAGTACATTACCACCGCTGCAAATTAATACGAGGTGCCGCGGAGACGTTTTATTAATTTCGGCAATTTCCAAACCGAGTTACACTCCGAAGTATTTATAAGAATAATTTATAAACGTCCGGGGGTAACATGCCTCGCGCTCGTTCGAGTACATAAATTTAACGGGCTCTTATAACTGGTTAAAATATTTCACGCATCAAGACTAATGTATATAGAGAGCAGAGAAATTCGATGCTATAAATGAAACGTAAAAGTCGGATAATATCTCGTATACTTCTGTCATTTCCACGACACTTTTGCCTCCGAACGTCGGCGATCGTCCGACGAGCGAAAAATCTCCCCGATTTTAGTTAAACGCAAATTTCCGCCTCCGCAGATCTAAAACTCCCTCACTCCTTTAAAATTCCGCTCGCGAGGCTGCCGCGTCGCGGCGCGTCATTCAATTCCGATCGATCCCGGGAATTCTTATTAATTTTCTATCCTTCATTAGGCGCGCAAATATCTCGTCTAGACGGTAAATATATAACCTCTCTACCCCTTCCTTCCTCCTCCTCCTCCTCGTTCCCTGAAATATTTTTCTTCCCCTCCCCACACCTCCCTCCGTGCAGAAATCGGAAGCGACGGCACAGATTGACAGAGCCGGGGGGGGGAGGGAGAAATCGAGACGGGCGCACCTCTTCTTTGCGCGCGCGAGGCCTTCTTTTTCGAGGTCCATCGGATCTTGGCGCATCTAAAGACCGGAAAACGCGCGCGACGTGATTCATGGCCGGTCCGATTTCGTGCGAGCCCTTTTTTTCTCTCTCTCTCTCTCTCCTGTCTCTTTCGTGCGCGGCGGCCGCTTGTTTTATATATGTACATGTGCCTCGGTGTTTTATGCGCTTCGGTAGATGCGCAGTCCACGCCGTTAAGGCTTCTGGCTGGATTAGAGCTCGCTGCCGAGTTGTTGTTCGTATCAGCCCTAATCCTGTTTGTACGTGAGAGATGATAAAAGAATCTAGTAATTCAGACTGGGGGGGACGAATCGAGCACGGAAATCGAGATTAGAGAACGTGTATAGTATAACTGCTTGCAGTTTAATTATTTTTAATGTAATTTTGAAGATAAATGCTATTAGTTTGTAATAATATTATAATTTAAGATAATAGAAACTACGTAATTTCAGTTTGTAAACCAACTCGTATCCGATAAACATTTTTACGCCTTCCTTTATTGCTCAAGTACGCTCTATTCTTCAAAGTAACGTATTATCTAATCGATTACACAGACGGACGTACGATTTAATAATAAAGTAACATTACTAATTCATTACACCCTTAAAAGAACACGTCAATCGCGGCCCCTCGATCAAACTACATTCCCCCGTCTCTCTAGCCGACTTATTTAGCGATCCATCATCATTTCCCCGGCAATTCGGCCGGGGCACGCCGGAATATCCGCGTAATCGAAACTTACACTCGAGCGACAAGAAAAC